>OW387137.1:8098620-8103620 GCA_936440205.1 Lepidonotus clava | reverse complement strand
CCACAGCACACCCCAGGGTCAGCAGCTTGAGCTGCGGTCTGTCGGTGAAAGGTCAGAGGACGATGACAATGACGACGACTTCGTCGAAGTCAGGTCACGTGATCGGAAGGGTAAAGACGAGAGAGGCTCGTCCTCGGTGCCCACGCTAGGGGCCGGAAGGTCGGAAGTGTCGACAACTGTACCTCTAGTTGTCAGAACTGTAGAAGTAGTTGCGAACACAACAGTTGTTTCTCGTAGTGAGGTTCTCAAGGCTGTAGCTAGCCAAGTGGCTCAAGTTAACATTATCGCAGTAGTGAGACAGCACAATAGTTGGCACATAACTTTTTCAGATCTAGAATCTGTTTTAAAGTTTCCCCCATCACTAGTAGTCGGAGGACAAACTTTATCTGTAAAGTTATTAGCAGAAAAGGGGAAAGATGGGCGAGTAAGGTGGGCTCCCACGTGTACCTTGGCTAGACTACATTGGCTACCCTTTTTCGTGGAACAGAAAGAAATAGAAAAAGCTCTAAGCCCTTATGGAAAGTTAGTGTCCGTCAGTGAGGAAACTTCCCCTGTGGATGGGTTACCCAATGGGGTTAAGAGGGTTAGGTTGGAGACCAAGTCTCCCGAGCTCATTCCCCACGTGTTGAAGGTTTCTTTTATGGAGAGGGACTTTACCTCCTTAGTAACGGTTCCAGGAAGGGCACCCTTGTGTTTAAAGTGCAGAAAAACAGGGCACGTTAGGGGTGAGTGTACATCCACTCCTGCACGTCAAGGGACGTATGCTGCTGCGGCAGCAAGGAGGGTAGGGGGTGGAGAGCCTCCTGTGACAGCTGGTTTTAGGAAAGCCCCCCTTAGTGAGGAGGTGGAGAAGGAGGAGGAGATGGTTCAGGAGAAAGAGGAAGTAGAAGAGGAGGAGGAAAGAGAAAGTGTAGTAGAGAAAAGAGAGGTAGAAAGAAAGAAAGAGGTGGAGAAGAAAGTAGAAAGGAAAGTAGAGATGGAGGAAGAGGAGGAAGAGGAGGAAGAGGAGGAGAGTGAAGAAGAAATGGAAGATGAGAGAGAGGTAGAGAAGGTGAATGAAGTGAGCAAAGAGGTAGAGGAAGAGGAATATGAGGATAGTGAGGAGGAGGAGTTGTATGACGAACCAGAGATAGAAGAAGTACCTTCATGGAGGACAAACCATATTTGGGGTGTTACTATAGCTCACGATGGAGAAAGGATTACAGAGACATGGGGGGAACGTATGACTTACGAAAGAGAAAAGAGAAAGGAGAGAATAGAACGTAGAAGACAGGAGCAACTGGAAAGAAAATTAGAAAAGAAAAGGGCATGGGAAAAAAGGAAGTCACAGGAAAGAAAGTTTGCAGAAAAACGCTCTCATGTTGCAGTAGCCGTAATGCCCACCCCTCAGTCAGTATCCTCACCTTCAGGGGCAAGGCCAAAGAAGCCTAAGGTCACTTTCTAATAGGGTTTATTTTTCACCCAGCTTATATTTGTAGTATGCTTGTTTTTCCTTTTCAGCTTTTTGTGAGCGGCATCTTGCAGCAACGGGCATACTCGTTGCGGACGTGCCCTGGCAACGGGGTGGTCCGCCTCCCGCCATTTTAGGGAGAGAGGTGGACACTGCAAGATGCTGCACCTTCAATTTAATGTCTTTCACCATGTAGTTGTGGCGGGAAACCTGCGTAGCAGGGACCCGAACCCTAAAATGATGTTTACCCTTTTCTTTTTGTTTTTTTTCTCCTTTATAAACAATGAAGTTTTCCCCTTGTGTGAAATAAAGTTTACCTTTTTTATAATGGTGCTAAAATATAAAGCACTTTAGCTTTGTATTTTTTTAGTAAAAAAAAAAAAAAAAAAAAAAAAAAAAAAAAAAAAATATCTGTTCTTATCAGCTTAATATCTGATATGTGGTGCATGCACCACTACGATATTAAACTGATTTTTGGAACTGGGTGGTGGCTCAGGGGTTTACTCCTCCACTACCACGGGTTGGCCCGGTATTGCAGTACCTCCGGGAACGGCCCACTCCCTTCGGGGAGTTTAATAAATTCAGAAAAAAAATACTAAAAAAAATTGCCCAGTCTGCACGTGTTGCTGTTTGAGGCAGAATGACTGACAATTTCATTTCATGTAGGTGTGTAAAATTCTACATTTTTTTAAATGCGTCTTACACCACAGGGAATCCTGACATCGCGCACCTGCCAACCAGCATTAATGTAGCAAGAAATAAACCAGGCTCTTTTTGTTTCTTGCAGCAGATTGAGAGAATTCCACGCGCTGCAGTATGACTGAGTCACCGCCGGTATAGTTCCTCAAATCACCACATGGCGGCAGGGTACACCAGCAAAGGCCAAGCGGGTAGGTCTCTCGGGCCAAGGCCCCATTTCACAAGGAGTTGGAGGCAAAGTCTGCGTCCAGCTCCTGTTCAGGCATTTCAAACGGGGCTTGGTACAGCCAACGGCTTCGGGGCGAACCGGTAGTTGGGGCTGCCAGAGCGCGATCGGTGTGACACGGGTACCAGAACACCTTTCTGGTCTCAAAAGGCAGTCACAGTGGTTGCGCTCCGGGCCCCGGCCCGGCATCGCTTCTCGGCCTTTTGGCTAAGATCAAAGTGTAGTATCTGTTCTTATCAGCTTAATATCTGATATGTGGTGCATGCACCACTACGATATTAAACTGATTTTTGGAACTGGGTGGTGGCTCAGGGGTTTACTCCTCCACTACCACGGGTTGGCCCGGTATTGCAGTACCTCCGGGAACGGCCCACTCCCTTCGGGGAGTTTAATAAATTCAGAAAAAAAATACTAAAAAAAATTGCCCAGTCTGCACGTGTTGCTGTTTGAGGCAGAATGACTGACAATTTCATTTCATGTAGGTGTGTAAAATTCTACATTTTTTTAAATGCGTCTTACACCACAGGGAATCCTGACATCGCGCACCTGCCAACCAGCATTAATGTAGCAAGAAATAAACCAGGCTCTTTTTGTTTCTTGCAGCAGATTGAGAGAATTCCACGCGCTGCAGTATGACTGAGTCACCGCCGGTATAGTTCCTCAAATCACCACATGGCGGCAGGGTACACCAGCAAAGGCCAAGCGGGTAGGTCTCTCGGGCCAAGGCCCCATTTCACAAGGAGTTGGAGGCAAAGTCTGCGTCCAGCTCCTGTTCAGGCATTTCAAACGGGGCTTGGTACAGCCAACGGCTTCGGGGCGAACCGGTAGTTGGGGCTGCCAGAGCGCGATCGGTGTGACACGGGTACCAGAACACCTTTCTGGTCTCAAAAGGCAGTCACAGTGGTTGCGCTCCGGGCCCCGGCCCGGCATCGCTTCTCGGCCTTTTGGCTAAGATCAAAGTGTAGTATCTGTTCTTATCAGCTTAATATCTGATATGTGGTGCATGCACCACTACGATATTAAACTGATTTTTGGAACTGGGTGGTGGCTCAGGGGTTTACTCCTCCACTACCACGGGTTGGCCCGGTATTGCAGTACCTCCGGGAACGGCCCACTCCCTTCGGGGAGTTTAATAAATTCAGAAAAAAAATACTAAAAAAAATTGCCCAGTCTGCACGTGTTGCTGTTTGAGGCAGAATGACTGACAATTTCATTTCATGTAGGTGTGTAAAATTCTACATTTTTTTAAATGCGTCTTACACCACAGGGAATCCTGACATCGCGCACCTGCCAACCAGCATTAATGTAGCAAGAAATAAACCAGGCTCTTTTTGTTTCTTGCAGCAGATTGAGAGAATTCCACGCGCTGCAGTATGACTGAGTCACCGCCGGTATAGTTCCTCAAATCACCACATGGCGGCAGGGTACACCAGCAAAGGCCAAGCGGGTAGGTCTCTCGGGCCAAGGCCCCATTTCACAAGGAGTTGGAGGCAAAGTCTGCGTCCAGCTCCTGTTCAGGCATTTCAAACGGGGCTTGGTACAGCCAACGGCTTCGGGGCGAACCGGTAGTTGGGGCTGCCAGAGCGCGATCGGTGTGACACGGGTACCAGAACACCTTTCTGGTCTCAAAAGGCAGTCACAGTGGTTGCGCTCCGGGCCCCGGCCCGGCATCGCTTCTCGGCCTTTTGGCTAAGATCAAAGTGTAGTATCTGTTCTTTACCATTTGTCTTACCGTATACCTTTTCCTGTTTTTCCAGATCTAACCGCTCCCCCGGCAATGGCGTCGGTGGTAGAGCGTCAGCACCACAGCACACCCCAGGGTCAGCAGCTTGAGCTGCGGTCTGTCGGTGAAAGGTCAGAGGACGATGACAATGACGACGACTTCGTCGAAGTCAGGTCACGTGATCGGAAGGGTAAAGACGAGAGAGGCTCGTCCTCGGTGCCCACGCTAGGGGCCGGAAGGTCGGAAGTGTCGACAACTGTACCTCTAGTTGTCAGAACTGTAGAAGTAGTTGCGAACACAACAGTTGTTTCTCGTAGTGAGGTTCTCAAGGCTGTAGCTAGCCAAGTGGCTCAAGTTAACATTATCGCAGTAGTGAGACAGCACAATAGTTGGCACATAACTTTTTCAGATCTAGAATCTGTTTTAAAGTTTCCCCCATCACTAGTAGTCGGAGGACAAACTTTATCTGTAAAGTTATTAGCAGAAAAGGGGAAAGATGGGCGAGTAAGGTGGGCTCCCACGTGTACCTTGGCTAGACTACATTGGCTACCCTTTTTCGTGGAACAGAAAGAAATAGAAAAAGCTCTAAGCCCTTATGGAAAGTTAGTGTCCGTCAGTGAGGAAACTTCCCCTGTGGATGGGTTACCCAATGGGGTTAAGAGGGTTAGGTTGGAGACCAAGTCTCCCGAGCTCATTCCCCACGTGTTGAAGGTTTCTTTTATGGAGAGGGACTTTACCTCCTTAGTAACGGTTCCAGGAAGGGCACCCTTGTGTTTAAAGTGCAGAAAAACAGGGCACGTTAGGGGTGAGTGTACATCCACTCCTGCACGTCAAGGGACGTATGCTGCTGCGGCAGCAAGGAGGGTAGGGGGTGGAGAGCCTCCTGTGACAGCTGGTTTTAG
>OW387137.1:8086120-8091120 GCA_936440205.1 Lepidonotus clava | reverse complement strand
GTCCAGCTCCTGTTCAGGCATTTCAAACGGGGCTTGGTACAGCCAACGGCTTCGGGGCGAACCGGTAGTTGGGGCTGCCAGAGCGCGATCGGTGTGACACGGGTACCAGAACACCTTTCTGGTCTCAAAAGGCAGTCACAGTGGTTGCGCTCCGGGCCCCGGCCCGGCATCGCTTCTCGGCCTTTTGGCTAAGATCAAAGTGTAGTATCTGTTCTTCTGTGGTTTTCCTCTCGCTACCCAGGTTTCTGGGCTCATTTATGAGTCCGGCACTGGACTGAGGAAAAAGCAGTTTTTCAGACATTTTTTGGTCTTTTTTGCCTTTTGGTAGAGTTTTGTAGGTTGTTTTCCTGTTTCATTTTACTTATTTTTGTTTCTCTTTTTTGAGGTGATGTCCATCTCTCTGACCCCAGGCCAGGGGTCACCTGGCGGAGGAACCCCTGGAGGAACCCCTGGAGGAACCCCTGGAGGAACCTCAGGAGGATCCCTCGTTGGACTCTCCAAACCTACTTCGGTGAAATCAACTTTTTCATCTGTTTCTACTCCAGTTTTAGATGGCTACACCACTGTCATACGACAGAAGGGGAAGCAGTCTACCCAGCAGTCTTCGGGGAAACCTGCTGTCAAGCATGTTGTTGTTGATAACGTTACCATGAAACCTGTTTCAGTTCCTGCCATACTTCGCACTGTTGAGATTTCCTGCACGGGCGGAGTAGTTCCGCAAAGGAAAGACATTGTTTCCCTTTTGTCTTCCTTTGTTTCTTTTAAAAAGGTGCTAGCTATCGTCAGGCAGCCTAACGCGTGGCAGGTCACCTTTTCGGACGAGGATTGCATGGATCTTGTTAACGACAGTTTTAAGTTCGAAGACAAAGAATACTCGGTAAGGAGGGTGGCAGAGAGGAGTAGAGATGGGAACATAAAGTGGTGTTCCCCCTCTGTGCTGATCAGAGTCCACTGGCTTCCCTTTTTTGTGGAGGATGAGTATATAGAGGGAGAACTTCGCCCCTTAGGTAAAGTCTTGTCCATTTCCCAAGAAGCAGCCACAGCTGATGGCAAAACAAACGGGGTAAGAAGAGTTAGGATTGATTGTAAGAATGTGGATGTTATTCCGCACACTCTTAAGATCATTTACATGGGGAAAAGATACACGGGCCTAATCACAATGCCGGGCAGACCTCCTCTGTGCCTAAAATGCAAGCAGATAGGCCATGTGAGGGGTCAGTGTACCAATACGCCGGCCAAATTTGGCACGTACGCTGCAGCCATAGGGGCTGGTGTGAGGGAGGCACTCCCAGACATGGAGGTGGAAGAAGAGGAGGAAGGTGCGACTGCACCTGTTAGGGAACGGAAAGAGATTGCCCCTTCCACTAGGTCTATAGCACCGGTCAGAGAGCGGGAAGGGGTTGCCCCTTCCACTGAATCTATTGATAATCTTTCTAATTCTTCACAGGTTGAGGCAGAGGACACTTTTGCTCGCCCGCAAGAGCCGACTTCCCCGAAGTCAAAGAAACAGCTAAAGAGGGAGAGGAAGCAGGCGAAGGAGAGTGCAACAAGCGCCCCTTCGTCGGATTCCGAAAATTCCTCTGAAGAGAAAGGGTTTCGTCATGTTTCAGCGGCAGTGATGCCCTCAAACAGAGCCAGGTCACGTAGTCCAGTGACAAAGCTGGCCAAAAAGTCCAGTCAGGAGACTTCTCCTGTATAATTTCGCTGTTTCTTTCCTTTTTAGCTTTCCATAATGGATCTTTTTTCTTGTTTATTAACATATTTTCTCCTTTGCAGTATGGCTTTAAATATTGCTACTTTGAACTGTAATGGTTTACTGTCAAGGGAGAAACAACGCCTTCTTTTTGAATCTTGTAGATTAAAACATTTCGATATTTTACTTTTACAAGAAACTCATATTACCACTAAGACAGAAGTTGCTTCTTTAGAAAGCCTTTTCAATGCAAAGGGGTTCTTTTCTTTTGGAGGTAATAAGAGCTGTGGTGTTGGCATTCTTTTCAATAATAATTTAGAATGTACGTTTTTGTCCCAACGTTTTGATAATGAGGGCAGAATTTCTTCAGTCGATGTTAAAATTAAAGATAAGAGTTATCGTTTCTTGTCCATTTATGCTCCGACTGTACCGACGGAGAGGATCCATTTTTTGGAAAGCTTAAAGGACTTTCTAACCGGAAGGAAGGACGTCATACTTGGTGGAGATTTTAATTTTGTAGAAGATATTGCTTTAGATAAAGCTGGGGGCAACCCATCTAGGGGTTCCTCTGGTAGATTTCTAATTAATGAGATTTGTACAGATTTTTGTTTAATAGACCCTCATAGAAGTTTACATCCTCTAAAGCAATTTTTCACTTATTTCTCTCCTCATGAGAAAGTGTTTACTAGAATTGATCGATTTTACATTAGTAAAGATTTAATGACTCATGTTTCTAATGCTGTTATTGAGCCATGCTCTTTTTCTGATCATGCTTTTGCTTGTATCCGTTGTACCTTTTCAGACCTACAAGACAAGAGAGGTCCAGGGTACTGGAAATGTAACGTCTCCACCTTGGATGATCCTTCCTTCCGAGAGGACATGACTATTCTTTGGGAGAGACTGTCCCAAGACGACTTGTGTGATGGTGACTGGTGGGAAAGATGTAAAATAGATTTTAAAAATCTTATAATTTCTCATTCTAAAAGAATTAATAAGTGTAACAGAAAACTTTATAATAGTCTCCAGAGTACTTTAAAATCTCTTTATGAGAAAGAAAAGCTTTACCCCGGAGATTTCATAGAAAATATTAACATTGTTAAAGAAAATCTTAATGAAGTGTTAAATGTCTTTGCTGAAGGTAGTCGTGTTAGATCTAGAATACAGGATCTAGAAGATAATACGCAACCTTCTAGTTTTTATGCCCGTACTGAACGTACTAAGGCTGAAGATAAATACATTTCCACTTTAACTAATAATTCTGGTGATCCAGTTTCAGATCCCAGAAGTATTCAACAGACTGTTTATGATTTTTACTCTAACCTTTTTTGCAGTGAACCTGTTAGCAAAACTCACATTGATAGCTTTTGCAGAAGTCTGCCCACTTTAACCCCAGAGGAAGTAGACATTTGTGAAGGTTTTGTAACATATGATGAATGTTTTGCAGCCATCCAGGGAATGGCCAACAACAAAAGCCCTGGTTTGGACGGTTTACCGAAAGAGTTTTTATTCTCGTTTTTTCCCACTTTTTGGTCACCATTTTGTCGAGATGGTTAACTGGTGTTTTCTTTTAGGTGAACTTCCTGAGTCCCAGAGGACCAGCATTATCACTTTGTTATGTAAAAATAAGGAAAATAAGACCAGTTTAAAAGCATGGAGACCTATAAGTCTTCTTAATGTTGATTATAAGATAATTTCTAAATCTCTTTGTAATAGATTAAGACAGGTCTTGGGCAGTCTCATATCCCCCGATCAGACTTGCTCTGTTCCTGGTCGTTCTATCATAGATAATCTTCATCTTTGTAGGAACTTGATTGATTTTGCAGATAGTAAGAACTTATCTTGTGCTTTTCTTTCACTTGACCAGGAAAAGGCTTTCGATCGAGTATCTCACGATTTCATGTTTTCGGTTCTGACAGCTTATGGTTTTGGTCCTTCTTTTGTAAGTTGGATCCAACTTCTATATAGTAACTCTCAATCTAAAGTACTAGTAAATGGTTTTCAGACTGATACCTTTTCTGTTACGAGATCAGTCCGTCAAGGCTGTTCTCTTTCTCCTTTACTTTTCATTCTTTGTCTTGAACCTCTGGCAATAGCCTTGAGGAGAGACGTTGATTTGCCAGGTATGCCATGTCCTGGCACCAAAGAAGTTGTAAAGGTAATACAGTATGCCGATGATACTACTTGTGTCATCACCACCGAAGACTCTGTTAAAAGAATTTTAAACACTTTTCAACTTTTTTCTAGAGCCTCTGGCAGTAAGTTAAACAAAGCCAAATGTAAAGGTTTATTTTTTGGAAAATGGAAGTATCGTGATGATTGTGTAATCCATGAAGTTTCTTTTTCTAGCAAACCTTTAAAGTTGCTGGGAGTATTCCTAGCTTCATTGACGGAACCGGAAGTGAGATCCCCTAAGAAGGACTTAGTCCTTCATAGGCACAAGGACAACTGGTCAATCATATTCAATAAGTTTTCTAATAGTATAGATTTTTGGAAATATAAGAATCTTACTATTTTTGGAAGAGCTAAAGTTAATACTGTCATGTGTTTGAGCAAATTGTGGTATGTTGGGCAGGTTCTTAATCTTCCCGAACCATTCCTCAAACAATTTAATTCTAAAGCCTACAGCTTTGTTTGGGGCGGAGGTCCAGAATATGTTCAAAGAGCCACGATGATAGGGCCATGTGACAAGGGCGGTGCCCAAGTCGTAGACATTGGCCTTAAACTATCGGCTTTTCGAGTTGTTCATATTTCTAAACTTTTATCTCCAGATTTTCACCACAAGTGGAAACACTTTGCTCTCTATTGGTGTAAATATTCTCTGAGAAAGTATACGGGAAACAGGGCAGTTATGCCTTCCCCTTATGTTCCTCTGTTTTATAGGCACTGCATAGACAGTTTTAATGCTTTTGTCTCCTTTTCAGAAGAAACTGGCTCCCAAGCCGGTTCCCAAACTATTCCACAAGTATTTCAAGACTTTCCCTGTAGGATCTTTCCTACTAAGAGAGTGTATGATTTGTTTGTACAGAAGCATTTTCGACCACCTGCCATTCACTCTAAACATCCTACCAGAGACTTTACAGTCACCTGGAAAGGGGTGGATAACTCTTTTTTATGTCCACAGGTGAAGTCTATGGCCTTTCGTTCCGCGCACCATGTGCTGCCGACCAATATGATGTGGTACCTACGCTACGGAGGCCGCAGCAGGAAGCAATGTTACTTGGCTGGTTGCTCCGGAACAGAGGACCAAAATCACCTGTTTCTTTTTTGTCCTGTTACAAGACCTTTATGGGACATTGTTAATAACGTT
>OW387137.1:8041120-8068620 GCA_936440205.1 Lepidonotus clava | reverse complement strand
TGTAGAGATGCGGCTGAAGCAAAGGACCGAGCCCAGAATATTCTGGAGAGAACCTTGGTTTTCAAGATAATTTCTAAGGGTAGCCCTGTCCTTAGAGAAGATTTTGCCAACGCTTTAAATCCCCACATTTCACTTGATGATGTTATTTACCTGGGCACTCTTGGCCGCAGTGATACGTGGCACTGCACAGTGAGAAGTGCAGTTGCTAAAACCACATTGCTTCTTCTCAATCATATTGTAGTTGCAGGTCGCAGGGTTCTGATCCAAGAAAACGACAAGATGAGGAACAGACCGGGGGCTACCCATATTATCCCAG
Organism: Lepidonotus clava; assembly: GCA_936440205.1. Lineage (NCBI taxonomy): Eukaryota > Metazoa > Annelida > Polychaeta > Phyllodocida > Polynoidae > Lepidonotus > Lepidonotus clava. Next base: position 8,068,304 of record OW387137.1, on the reverse strand, counting down.
TCCGGGTACACTGGAACAGTCCTCATATCCCTAGAGAACTTGTCCCCTCTTTTCTTGAAACATATGGTGAGATTGTTGGTGACGAATTTGAGCGTACAAACGATGACAGTGGGTTCCCGGGGATAATGACTGGTGTCCGCAAGTTGGTCTTCAAGACCAATGACCGTGATCAGTTCTTGAGGGACCTTCCCCACATCATTGAACCTATGTTTGATGGGGATACCTACAGGATGCTGATCACGGTCACGGGGAGGCCAGCCATGTGTTTAAAGTGTCAGAAAATGGGTCACAAAAGTTGGGAGTGCCCAGAGAAAGATTTCTGTAAAACATGTAGGAAATGGGGGCACCCAACTTGTAACAAAGCCAGATCTTATGCCTCTAGACTTGTTGGGAATCGAGACACTGAGAAAGAGCCAGAAATTCTGGCAGTAGAAGAAGAAGCTCAAGAAATGGCGACTGCCAATTCTTCAGTAGAGAAAGTAGCAAAAACTGTTGAGAGTGCTGAAGGTCATCAAGAAATGGCGACTGCCAGTTCTTCAGTAGAGAAAGCAGCAAAAACTGTTGAGAGTGCTGAAGGTCATCAAGAAATGGTGACTGCCAGTTCCTCAGACGAGGAACTAGCAGAAGCTGTTGAGAGTGTTAAAGGTCAAAAATTGACTGAATCTGACAACAATGACTCACCCCAGAATAACTCTTCTTGTATTTCAGAAGTTATTTGTTCTACAGGTCCCGCCTTCCAGAAGGACAAAGAGGCTCCTGTTGATTTTGTTGTCCCTCAGGCTCCCGCTAAACACCCCAATGCCAACAAATCTTTCTCTCAGGAAGAAATTCCATCCGAGGATGAGGTAGAAGGTGTCTCTCATTCACCAAGGGTAACAAGAAAAAGCCACATTAACCCTACACTTAGTCAAGCTGTGCTTTTATCTAGTCAGAGAAAGGAATCACCTTCGCCAAGAAGGAAGAAGCCCCAGAAAGGGAATCCTAATACCTAGTTTTCTTTTTTCATCCTTCTCCCCTCCTACCTAGAAATTTATAATGGCTTTCAAAATCACAACAGTTAATGTTAAAGGGTTAAAAACCCAAAGTAAAGTTTCTCTTCTTTCCTTTTTAGTAATACATAAAATGTTTGATATCATCTTTTTACAAGAAACCCATGTTGATTCTTTTGATCAAGGTAGCCAGATTGCCTTAGAGTGCAAGGCTAAAGGTTTTTGGAGTCTTGGTAGTTGTCAAGCGAGGGGAGTTGGAATACTAATTAAAGACTCCTTTCCATGCAGCATCCTATCTTCCCACAGCGACAGAGATGGTAGGTTTGTTAGCTTGGACTTGGAGATTTCTGGAGTTCCTTTCAAATTGATAAATGTTTATGCGCCTAATAATGGTGTTGAAAGGAAAATGTTTCTCAAAAACCTAGCACCACATTTAACTGGTCATAAAAATATCATTTTGGGTGGTGATTTCAACTTTGTTGAAAACTCTTACTTGGATAAAATTGGTGGAGACCCAAACTCTGGAAATATTGGCTATGAAGAGATGTCACATTTGAAAAAAGATTTTCATTTAAAGGATGCCTTTCGAGCATTGCATCCAATTAAGCAAAACTTTACTTATGATGGACATAATGTTCATTGCAGACTTGACCGTTTCTATGTTAATTCTAATGTTCTGGATAATATTCAAAGTGTCATAACCACACCTTGTACTTTCTCCGATCATTCTTTTGTAATCATGAATATCAAGAATACTTTCAGTGACAAACATGGTCCAAGCTACTGGAAGTGTAATGTGAATGTGTTATCTGATGAAATGTTTATCTCAGATCTAAATATTCTTTGGGACAAACTTAAGACTGTTTTTCCCAAAGATCCTCTTTGGTGGGAAGATTGCAAGTCAAAGTTTAAATCTCTTATCATTCGTCACTCTAAACGTTTAGCTCGTCTCTCCAGGAAGGAGCTAGAGGGACTTGAGCATGAATTAATGTACTTTAAAGAGTTGGAAAGGAATGATCCTGGCCAATACAAAGATATAATCTTATCTCATGAAGAAGAGATTAATAAAGTTTTGGAATCTAAACTATTAGGAGCCAAAATAAGATCTAAGGTTAATTCTCTTGAAAAAGATGAAAAACCTACTCGTTTTTTTCTAAGTAAAGAAATATCTCATGCAAAGGATAAAATAATTAATGAAATAATAGTTGATGGTGTATCCTTAAAAGATAACGATGAGATTATTGAATCTTGTCGAACTTTTTATAAGGATCTTTACACAGAAGAACCTGTTGATGATAATGTCATAGATGATTTTTTAACTAATCTTCCTGTCGTTTCAGTAGAGGAAAACTTCCTGTGCGAAGGTCTCTTGACCTCCCAAGAATGTTTTGATGCTCTAAAAGACATGAAAGATAGTAAAAGTCCTGGTTTAGATGGACTACCAAAAGAATTTTACCTTAAATTCTTCCACCTCTTTGGTAATGACTTTGTTAACATGATTAACCTTTGTTTTCAGCAAGGGACTTTATGTCCTTCACAAAGGAAAGGTATCATAACACTTATTTGTAAAAACAAAGATTATAAAACGTCTCTTAATTATTGGAGACCTATTTCGTTACTTAATGTGGACTATAAGATTGTATCGAAATCTATAACTAATCGTCTTTTGAAAGTTATGGATTCAATTATAGGTGATCATCAAACCTGTGCCGTACCAGGTAGATCGATTCAAGATCATCTCCACCTTATCCGCTCCCTTTTTTCTTATGTTAACTCTAAAAATATGAAGTGTGGCATGATTAACCTTGATCAAGCGAAAGCTTTCGATAGAGTGTCTCACCATTATATGTTCCGAGTTTTACAGAAATATGGGTTTGGTCCCGATTTTCAATCTTGGGTAAAACTCTTATATACCGATATTTCTTCATCAGTATTAGTTAATGGTTTCATTTCAACTCCTTTTAGGGTGGAGAGATCCGTCAGGCAAGGTTGCGGACTTTCTCCTCTACTTTATGTGTTGTGTATTGAACCTTTAACTAGGAAACTTTGTCTTTGTCCTAGAATACAAGGAATTCCTATTCCTGGTTTTAATCAGTCTTTGAAGGCAGTCCAGTATGCAGATGACACAACTTGTTTTGTTTCTGACGAATCCTCAGTTAGAGAGATAGTCCGTATATCTGAATATTTTAGACTAGCCTCAGGAGCTAAACTGAACAAAGACAAATGTAAAGGTATGTGGTTAGGTGGATGGAAAGATAAACGTGACATGTGTCATGGTATATCTTTTGATAATAATTGTATAAAATGTCTTGGCATCTTTTTTGACCAAAATGGAAATTTTTGGTCTGATAAGAATTGGTCCCCTATCCTGGACAAATTTCAAAAAGTGCTGAAAGATTGGTCAAGAAGGAATTTATCTTTCAAAGGTCGTTCTATCATATCCAATGTCATGGCTTGTTCCAAGCTGTGGTATGTTGGAAAAATTTTAACAATGGACAAGTCCTTTTTGAAAAAGTTTGAGTCTTCCCTGTTCTCTTTCATCTGGACGGGTGGACAGGATCATGTTAAAAGAGAAGTTATGTATAGAGATTACTCTGTTGGTGGTTTAAAAGTAGCCAACATTGAGTTAAGACTACAGGCTTTTCGTATTAAACATGTTATCGACCTCATCTACAGTGAAACTAATCCCATATGGAAATATTTTGCTGTTTACAATATAGGTTTTCATTTAAGAGCCTGGAATGAGAGTTTTGGCTCCAATCTGATTCCTCATGCCAGTGATATAGAACCTTTTTATAAAGCTGCATTAGCAGATTTCAAAAGATTTGTTTCGCTTTTTCCTCAGCTAAATCTAGAAGGTATCAAAGCTAAAGATATTTATGATAAACTCTTAAAGACAAGTATAGTCATACCATTTATTTGTTCTAAACAAGAGAACTTGTTGGTAGATTTTTCCATGTGTTGGGCAAATGTTAATGATGATTTCATTTGTTCTCACCTAAGGGACCTCAGCTGGAGAGTCGCTCATCACATCTTGCCTGTTAATGCCAAGCTGCACAAACAAGACCAGTCGACAACTGACCTGTGTCCCCTGTGCCGTACGGGCTTGGAAGACCAGCTCCATCTTTTTCTATTATGCCAAATAGTAAAACCTGTTCTGAGTGTCATAGAAAGCCTGGTGTCTGACATTCTCGGACAACCTTTTTTCATAGACAGGAACGTTATCTTTTTCAATATTCTACCTAAAGAAGACCGTAAAAAGGTTTCCTTAATTTTGGAAATCTTAAGCCTTTTTAGGTGTAGTATCTGGATGTCTAGAAATAAAGCTAAAAAAGAGAAGAAACATATAACATCATTAGATATTTTATCCACATTTATTGGAAAGCTGAAATTTAGGTTTATAGCAGATTTAAGTAGACTCCCAGATTTAGTATTCAAAGATAGCTGGACATTTAACGAGGCAATTTGTATAAAAGAAAATGGACAGTGGCAGTTCATTTTGTAATAAAACACAGCTTGTAGGGATTTTGGCTTTAGAACTTTAATTTTTTTTCCTGTCCAAGGGGCAGTTCGCATGGCTGAGCCAACGGCTGCTCCGGACAGAGAGTATGGTAGACTGTTTTTCCCCTTTTTTTTTTCGCCTCATGTTTCTTGTTTTCAGCTTTTTGTAAGTGGTGTTCTGCAGCAACGGGCATACTCGTTGCGGACGGGCCCTGGCAACGGGGTGGTCCGCACTCCTGACTTTTTAGGGAGAGAGGTGGACACTGCAGGACCCGCGCCCTGACGTCGTTGTTTCTGACACCGTGGAGCAGAAGGGCCGGGATCAGTCCACTTAGTGGATCCCCGGAACCCTTGGATCGCCGATGTCTGGGGCCCACCAGGGCGAAGATTTTCGATGTTGGAATTTTGGGATTTTGTATAACTGGGGTATAGTAGTTGTGGCAGGAAACCTACCTAGTAGGGACCTGAACCCAAAAGATGTTGTAAATAAAGTTTTTCCCTTTTTTTCCCCCCTTTTCTCTATTTGATTTGTACCTTTTTTCTATAGCTTAGGCTATAGTTTTTTTGTACAAATCAGAACTGAGTTTTAGCCGGTCGTGGTTTTCTCATGTTCTTCCCTTTCCCATGGTGCTGTAATATAAAGCACTTTAGCTTTATATTTTTTTAGAAAAAAAAAAAAAAAAAAAAAAAAAAAAAAGTATCTGTTATTATAAGCTTAATATATGATATGTGGTGCATGCACCACTACGATATTAAACTGATTTTTGGAACTGGGTGGTGGCTCAGGGGTTTACTCCTCCACTACCACGGGTTGGCCCGGTATTGCAGTACCTCCGGGAACGGCCCACTCCCTTCGGGGAGTTTAATAAATTCAGAAAAAAAATACTAAAAAAAATTGCCCAGTCTGCACGTGTTGCTGTTTGAGGCAGAATGACTGACAATTTCATTTCATGTAGGTGTGTAAAATTCTACATTTTTTTAAATGCGTCTTACACCACAGGGAATCCTGACATCGCGCACCTGCCAACCAGCATTAATGTAGCAAGAAATAAACCAGGCTCTTTTTGTTTCTTGCAGCAGATTGAGAGAATTCCACGCGCTGCAGTATGACTGAGTCACCGCCGGTATAGTTCCTCAAATCACCACATGGCGGCAGGGTACACCAGCAAAGGCCAAGCGGGTAGGTCTCTCGGGCCAAGGCCCCATTTCACAAGGAGTTGGAGGCAAAGTCTGCGTCCAGCTCCTGTTCAGGCATTTCAAACGGGGCTTGGTACAGCCAACGGCTTCGGGGCGAACCGGTAGTTGGGGCTGCCAGAGCGCGATCGGTGTGACACGGGTACCAGAACACCTTTCTGGTCTCAAAAGGCAGTCACAGTGGTTGCGCTCCGGGCCCCGGCCCGGCATCGCTTCTCGGCCTTTTGGCTAAGATCAAAGTGTAGTATCTGTTCTTATCAGCTTAATATCTGATATGTGGTGCATGCACCACTACGATATTAAACTGATTTTTGGAACTGGGTGGTGGCTCAGGGGTTTACTCCTCCACTACCACGGGTTGGCCCGGTATTGCAGTACCTCCGGGAACGGCCCACTCCCTTCGGGGAGTTTAATAAATTCAGAAAAAAAATACTAAAAAAAATTGCCCAGTCTGCACGTGTTGCTGTTTGAGGCAGAATGACTGACAATTTCATTTCATGTAGGTGTGTAAAATTCTACATTTTTTTAAATGCGTCTTACACCACAGGGAATCCTGACATCGCGCACCTGCCAACCAGCATTAATGTAGCAAGAAATAAACCAGGCTCTTTTTGTTTCTTGCAGCAGATTGAGAGAATTCCACGCGCTGCAGTATGACTGAGTCACCGCCGGTATAGTTCCTCAAATCACCACATGGCGGCAGGGTACACCAGCAAAGGCCAAGCGGGTAGGTCTCTCGGGCCAAGGCCCCATTTCACAAGGAGTTGGAGGCAAAGTCTGCGTCCAGCTCCTGTTCAGGCATTTCAAACGGGGCTTGGTACAGCCAACGGCTTCGGGGCGAACCGGTAGTTGGGGCTGCCAGAGCGCGATCGGTGTGACACGGGTACCAGAACACCTTTCTGGTCTCAAAAGGCAGTCACAGTGGTTGCGCTCCGGGCCCCGGCCCGGCATCGCTTCTCGGCCTTTTGGCTAAGATCAAAGTGTAGTATCTGTTCTTATCAGCTTAATATCTGATATGTGGTGCATGCACCACTACGATATTAAACTGATTTTTGGAACTGGGTGGTGGCTCAGGGGTTTACTCCTCCACTACCACGGGTTGGCCCGGTATTGCAGTACCTCCGGGAACGGCCCACTCCCTTCGGGGAGTTTAATAAATTCAGAAAAAAAATACTAAAAAAAATTGCCCAGTCTGCACGTGTTGCTGTTTGAGGCAGAATGACTGACAATTTCATTTCATGTAGGTGTGTAAAATTCTACATTTTTTTAAATGCGTCTTACACCACAGGGAATCCTGACATCGCGCACCTGCCAACCAGCATTAATGTAGCAAGAAATAAACCAGGCTCTTTTTGTTTCTTGCAGCAGATTGAGAGAATTCCACGCGCTGCAGTATGACTGAGTCACCGCCGGTATAGTTCCTCAAATCACCACATGGCGGCAGGGTACACCAGCAAAGGCCAAGCGGGTAGGTCTCTCGGGCCAAGGCCCCATTTCACAAGGAGTTGGAGGCAAAGTCTGCGTCCAGCTCCTGTTCAGGCATTTCAAACGGGGCTTGGTACAGCCAACGGCTTCGGGGCGAACCGGTAGTTGGGGCTGCCAGAGCGCGATCGGTGTGACACGGGTACCAGAACACCTTTCTGGTCTCAAAAGGCAGTCACAGTGGTTGCGCTCCGGGCCCCGGCCCGGCATCGCTTCTCGGCCTTTTGGCTAAGATCAAAGTGTAGTATCTGTTCTTATCAGCTTAATATCTGATATGTGGTGCATGCACCACTACGATATTAAACTGATTTTTGGAACTGGGTGGTGGCTCAGGGGTTTACTCCTCCACTACCACGGGTTGGCCCGGTATTGCAGTACCTCCGGGAACGGCCCACTCCCTTCGGGGAGTTTAATAAATTCAGAAAAAAAATACTAAAAAAAATTGCCCAGTCTGCACGTGTTGCTGTTTGAGGCAGAATGACTGACAATTTCATTTCATGTAGGTGTGTAAAATTCTACATTTTTTTAAATGCGTCTTACACCACAGGGAATCCTGACATCGCGCACCTGCCAACCAGCATTAATGTAGCAAGAAATAAACCAGGCTCTTTTTGTTTCTTGCAGCAGATTGAGAGAATTCCACGCGCTGCAGTATGACTGAGTCACCGCCGGTATAGTTCCTCAAATCACCACATGGCGGCAGGGTACACCAGCAAAGGCCAAGCGGGTAGGTCTCTCGGGCCAAGGCCCCATTTCACAAGGAGTTGGAGGCAAAGTCTGCGTCCAGCTCCTGTTCAGGCATTTCAAACGGGGCTTGGTACAGCCAACGGCTTCGGGGCGAACCGGTAGTTGGGGCTGCCAGAGCGCGATCGGTGTGACACGGGTACCAGAACACCTTTCTGGTCTCAAAAGGCAGTCACAGTGGTTGCGCTCCGGGCCCCGGCCCGGCATCGCTTCTCGGCCATTTGGCTAAGATCAAAGTGTAGTATCTGTTCGACTGGAGTTTTCTCTTGCTTCCCAGGTTTCTTGGCTCATATATCATATGGTATTTTGAGTCCGGCACTGGACTGAGAAAGATTCAGTTTTACACTTTTTGGTTTTTCCAATTTCTTATATTTGTTACTTTTTGTTCCTTTCTCTCTTTGCAGGGATGTGCTCCTTGCAACCGGGGCAAGGGTTGCCCGGAGGGACCCTGGACCCTGGAGGAGGGACGCCGAATCTATCGGGACTTCTTCCAACACGCCCCTTATCGACCGATGAGGATTTTGAGACCGTGACGACGAAGAAGAAGAAGAAGCATGCTTCCTCTTCCGCATCGTCGTCCACTTCTAAGGTTACTACCGTGGGTCAACAAACCCAGTCAGGTAGTAGTAAGGTTACGGTAAATCCCGTCAAGCAGAGTGATCCTCTTGTCTGTCGTACTATTGAATTTTCCAATGGAGAATCCAAGTTTAACCGCAGTGATATTATCACTGCAGTTTCCTCTGTTGTTTCTTTATCTAAGGTTGTCGCGCTGGTTCGCCAGCCGACATCCTGGCAAGTTACTTTTTCTGACTTAGAGTCAGCTTCTCTTTTTCAAGATGCGGTATCCGTAGGCGACAAGGTTTTGCAGGTGAAAAGACTCGCGGAGAGGGGGAGGGACGGACAAGTCAGGTGGTCCTCCCCTAATACCTTTTTAAGGTTACATTGGTTGCCTTTTTTTGTAGGTACAGAGGAGATAAAGAAGGCGTTTGCTGAATATGGCAAGGTTGTTCATTTAGAGAATGAGAGTTCTACTGCTGACGGGATACCGAATGGCGTGAGGAAGATTCGACTAGAGACCACTTCCCCTGACAAGATCCCTAACATACTCCCCGTTTCTTTTATGAACAGGAGATATACAGGCCTTATTACTATACCTGGTCGTCCCCCACTGTGTTTAAAATGTAGACAGGTGGGCCATGTTAGGGGGGAGTGCACGGCAGCACCCGCCCGGAAAGGTACTTACGCGGCAGCTATTTCAAAGGAGGTGTTCCCGACCCCTGACCAGGAAGAGGAGAGTGAGGCCCCTGCCCCCTCCTCTGAAAGGTCTGGTAAGCCGGTACAACCCCCGAAGGCTCCTGTGCCTGTGCCGGAAGGGCAAGGAGAAGTGCAGGCGAATGCCTCTGCTCCTTCCCCGTCCCGGCCTTCAAGTGCTGCAGTCTCTACTGCCCCTGCCCCTACCCCCTCCTTGAAACCTTTGACCCCCCTTTTTCAGGATACAGATTCCTCGTTTGTAGCTCCTCTTTCTCAGTCCAGGAGACAAAGGAAGAAGGAGAGGAAGGAAAAGAAGTCTGAGTCAGACTCAGAAAGTTCAGCAAACGAGGGAGCTTATTCTCATGTATCATCTCCTGTAATGCCTACGGCGCGAGATAAGTCTCGTGCTCGTAGCCCTATGTCAGGTGTGGCCGAGGCCAAAAAAGCTCGGACTGCCCAAGGGGTGGTCGAATAAGTTTCTTTATTTCTGTCTCTCTTTTCCAGTCATGGATCTTTTTCATTTGATGATAACCATCCTCTTCCTTTTTAACATGGCTTTGCATATTTGCTCCCTAAATTGTAACGGCCTGTTAGCAAAGGATAAACAACGTTTGCTTTTTCAATCTATTCAAATTAAAAAGTTTGATATTATTTTGTTACAAGAAACTCATTTTTCTAATATACAACAAGTCAAAGATTTAGAATCATCTTATAACGTTAAAGCTTATTTTAGCTTTGGTGAAAATAAAAGTTGTGGAGTAGGTATACTTTTTAATAATGACCTTGATCTTACAGTTTATTCTTTCAGACGTGATGACTTTGGAAGAGTCATTTCTGTTGATGTAAGAATTGATCAAAAAGATTATAGATTTATTTCAGTATATGCTCCTAATAATCCTACTCTTCGTCTTAGATTTTTAGAGGATTTAGAAGTTTTCCTTTCTGGAAGGAGAGACATAATTTTAGGTGGAGACTTTAATTTCGTAGAAGATACGGTTCTAGACAAAGCCGGTGGCAACCCAGCGAGAGGTGCCACTGGCAAAAATGTCATACAAAACCTGTCTTCTAATTTTAGTCTAGTGGATGCACACAGACAGCTTCATCCTGTTAAACAGTTTTATTCTTACTTTTCTCCTCACGAGAAAGTTTTTACAAGGATTGACAGGTTTTACATGAGTAAGAATTTAATCCCTCATGTCACAAAAGCCAATATTGATCCTTGTTCTTTTTCTGATCATTCTTTTGTAACATTACATTGTTCTTTTTCCACTTTACAGAATGAAAGAGGTCCAGGCTACTGGAAATGTAATGTATCAACACTAGACGATCCACTTTTTCGAGAAGACATGGTAACTTTATGGGAAGAACTTTTGTCAATAGATGATTTATATGATGGTGACTGGTGGGAGACTTGTAAAATAAAGTTTAAGAATTTAATCATCTCTCATTCAAAAAGAATTTCTCAAGCTAAAAAGAAACTTCTATTTAGTCTTGAAAAAAGCTTAAAATCTTTATATGAAAGAGAAAAACAATTTCCTGGTGATTTTGTTCAAAATATAACTGTTATCAAACAAAATATAAACGATCTTCTCCAGTCATCTGCAGAAGGTGCTCGCATTCGGGCAAAAGTTCAATTTTATGAAGAAAACGAACAGCCTTCTAATTTTTACACTAGAAAAGAGAGAAGAAGAGCTGAAGACAAAATCATTTCTTCTCTTAATAATAGTGAGCATGGTATTGTCACGGATTTAAATAGTATTAAAGCTACTTGCTTTGACTTTTATTCCAATCTTTTTAAAAGCGAAAACATTGATTTTGCTCAAGTTGATAATTTTTGTAGAGACCTACCAACTTTAACAGGGGAGAATACACAACTTTGTGAGGGTTTCCTCACTTACGACGAATGTCTTTCTGCTGTTAAAAATATGAAAAATAATAAAAGTCCCGGCATAGATGGTCTCCCTAAAGAATTTTATCAAAGGTTCTTCCCTTTATTTGGTCACCGTTTCGTTGAAATGGTCAACTGGTGTTTTTTGTTGGGAGAACTCCCAGAGTCTCAACGCATAAGTATTATAACTTTACTTTGTAAAAATAAAGAAGATAAAGTTAATTTGAAATCTTGGCGTCCCATAAGTTTACTTAATGTGGACTACAAGATTATTTCCAAATCTTTATGTAACAGACTAAGACAGGTATTACATACTATTATTTCACCAGACCAAACATGCTCGATTCCTGGTCGATCCATTGTTGACAATATTCATTTGTTGAGAAATGTTATTGATTATGCAGACAGTAATCATATGCCTGCTGCTTTTCTATCCTTGGACCAGGAAAAGGCTTTCGATAGAGTTTCGCATGATTACATGTTTTCGGTTCTAGCAGCTTTTGGCTTTGGTCCATCTTTCAGGAGTTGGATTAAACTTTTATACACCAATGCTAATGCCAAAGTTTTAGTAAATGGTTTTCAAACAGACAGTTTTCCCATCACCAGATCTGTCCGCCAAGGCTGCTCTTTGTCTCCTTTGCTTTTCGTTTTATGTATAGAACCACTTGCTATAGCACTGAGGAAAGACACTGGTATCTCCGGGGTGCCGTGCCCTGGTTCTACTGAGGAGGTCAAGGTGGTACAGTATGCTGACGACACCACCTGCGTCATTACCACTGAGACTTCCGTCAGACATATTTTGAAGATTGTTGATCTTTTTTCTCTTGCTTCAGGTAGTAAGCTGAACAAAGGGAAATGCAAAGGTTTGTTTTTTGGAAGCTGGAAATACCGTTCAGACAATACTATTTATGGTTTGTCTTTTTCTAGTAAACCTTTGAAACTCTTAGGGATTTTTCTAGCTTCTCTGACAGAACCGGAAATATGTTCTCATAAAAAGGACATAGTCCTTCATAGACACAGGGACAACTGGGGTCGTATTTTTGATAAATTTCGAAAGGCCACCGATGACTGGTCATCAAAGTCTTTAACTATTTTTGGGAAAGCTAAGGTTTTGAATGTGATGTCTTTAAGCAAGTTGTGGTATGTGGGTCAAGTTTTAAACTTACCAGATCCCTTTCTTAAGGACTTTAATTCTAAAGCTTTTTCTTTTATATGGAGCGGTGGCCCGGAATATATCCAAAGAACCACAATGATTGGCCCTTATGACAAAGGAGGAGTTCATGTCACAGATATAGCTCTTAAATTGTCAGCTTTTCGTGTGGTTCATATTCTTAAACTGTTGTCTTTAGACTTTAACCATAAGTGGAAATCTTTTGCTATTTATTGGTTGAAATACCCTTTGCGACAGTTTTTGGGGAACAAGGCAGTAATGCCAGCCGTCTATACCCCTATGTATTATAAATGCTGCATGGACAGTTTTAATTTTCTACTTTCTTGTACTTCAGATTTCCCCAACGAAGTGCTTCCTACTAAGAAGGTATACGACCTTTTGGTTGAGAAGGCCTTTTCACCACCCGCCATAGAGGCAAAACATCCGACAAGAGATTTTGCAGTTACGTGGAGTGGTGTGAACGACCGGTTCCTCTGCCCGGAGCTGAGGTCCATGGCCTTCAGATCGGCACACCATGTCTTACCCACGAATATGCTATGGTTTCTTCGTTATCAAGGCCGGAGCAGAAAGCAATGTTATTTTGTAAACTGTTCTGGTCTAGAAGACATTTATCACTTATTACTGTTTTGCCCGGTAGTTTCTCCCATATGGGATTTCATTAACAAAGTTTTATCTAAAGTTATTGGAAAACCAATCTTTGTAGACATCGACTCTGTCATTTTTTCTAACATCCACTTCACTAAAGATAAGAATGAGATTTTTATGAGTCTTTTTCTGATAAATGTAGTGAAGAGGTGTATTTGGGTTTATAAATGTAAAGCCACTAAAGAAAATTGTATAGTCGATACCAGGTTAATCTTTTTAGAGGTAGACCGTTTTGTATCTTTTCGGAAAAAAGTCGATCAAAAAAGGTTTGATACCTCAAAGTTTAATAAACTATGGGGGTGGTTTGATATTTTCAACAGTTGCCCTGTGTCTTTTTAACATGTCTTCTCGAGTCTCCACCTAGTGGGGCAGGGGCTTGTCCCTTTAGTTATTTTCGGGGAATCCTTGTGTTTCTTACTTTCAGCTTTTTGTAAGCGGTGTTCTGCAGCAACGGGCATACTCGCTGCGGACGGGCCCTGGCAACGGGGTGGTCCGCACTCCTGACTTTTTAGGGAGAGAGGTGGACACTGCAGAACCCGCGCACTGACGTCGTTGTGTCTGACACCGTGGAGCAGAAGGGCCGGGATCAGTCCACTTAGTGGATCCCCGGAACCCTTGGATCGCCGATGTCTGGGGCCCACCAGGGCGAAGATTTTCGATGTTGGAGTTTTGGGATTTTGTTTAATCGGGGTATAGTAGTTGTGGCAGGAAACCTACCTAGTAGGGACCTGAACCCAAAAGATGTTGTAAATAAAGTTTTTCCCTTTTTTCCCCTTTTCCCTATTTGATTTGTACCTTTTTCTATGGCTTACGCTATAGTTTTTTGGACAAATCAGAACTGAGTTTTAGCCGGTCGTGGTTTTTCTCATGTTCTTCCCTTTCCTATGGTGCTATAATATAAAGCACTTTAGCTTTATATTTTTTTAGGAAAAAAAAAAAAAAAAAAAAAAAAAAAAAAAGTATCTGTTCTTATCAGCTTAATATCTGATATGTGGTGCATGCACCACTACGATATTAAACTGATTTTTGGAACTGGGTGGTGGCTCAGGGGTTTACTCCTCCACTACCACGGGTTGGCCCGGTATTGCAGTACCTCCGGGAACGGCCCACTCCCTTCGGGGAGTTTAATAAATTCAGAAAAAAAATACTAAAAAAAATTGCCCAGTCTGCACGTGTTGCTGTTTGAGGCAGAATGACTGACAATTTCATTTCATGTAGGTGTGTAAAATTCTACATTTTTTTAAATGCGTCTTACACCACAGGGAATCCTGACATCGCGCACCTGCCAACCAGCATTAATGTAGCAAGAAATAAACCAGGCTCTTTTTGTTTCTTGCAGCAGATTGAGAGAATTCCACGCGCTGCAGTATGACTGAGTCACCGCCGGTATAGTTCCTCAAATCACCACATGGCGGCAGGGTACACCAGCAAAGGCCAAGCGGGTAGGTCTCTCGGGCCAAGGCCCCATTTCACAAGGAGTTGGAGGCAAAGTCTGCGTCCAGCTCCTGTTCAGGCATTTCAAACGGGGCTTGGTACAGCCAACGGCTTCGGGGCGAACCGGTAGTTGGGGCTGCCAGAGCGCGATCGGTGTGACACGGGTACCAGAACACCTTTCTGGTCTCAAAAGGCAGTCACAGTGGTTGCGCTCCGGGCCCCGGCCCGGCATCGCTTCTCGGCCTTTTGGCTAAGATCAAAGTGTAGTATCTGTTCTTATCATTGACCTGTTTTGTTACCTTTTGCAGATTTTTCCGCTCCCCCGGCACGGCGTCGGGAGTTGAGCGTCAGCTTCTCACCGCCTCCCTGGTACGGCATCAGGTGCAGGCGTCTGCTTCTGCTTCTGAGATGTCAATCTCACTTCAGCCGGGTCAAGGGACCCCTGCCGAGGTCGTGGAGGAAGGGGAATCTTCCAGTTTCTCCGACCCACCCACGACAGGCGATACGCTGGAGGCGGATGATGGTTTCATCCTCGTCGGCCCTAAGCGAATGAAGACGAATCCTAGGGCGTCGTCCTCTAAAGATGGGAGCAGCAGCCTTCAGCAGCGCCCCGTTGAGGAGGGACCTAGGAAGAAAGCGCGTGGTTCAAGAGGTAAAGGTTCTGGTAAGAAGGGGGATGATATCCCTATTCCCAAAACCCCACGTAAAGCAGATACTGTTTTCTTTTCTCATTGTAGAGATGCGGCTGAAGCAAAGGACCGAGCCCAGAATATTCTGGAGAGAACCTTGGTTTTCAAGATAATTTCTAAGGGTAGCCCTGTCCTTAGAGAAGATTTTGCCAACGCTTTAAATCCCCACATTTCACTCGATGATGTTATTTACCTGGGCACTCTTGGCCGCAGTGATACGTGGCACTGCACAGTGAGAAGTGCAGTTGCTAAAACCACATTGCTTCTTCTCAATCATATTGTAGTTGCAGGTCGCAGGGTTCTGATCCAAGAAAACGACAAGATGAGGAACAGACCGGGGGCTACCCATATTATCCCAGTCCGGGTACACTGGAACAGTCCTCATATCCCTAGAGAACTTGTCCCCTCTTTTCTTGAAACATATGGTGAGATTGTTGGTGACGAATTTGAGCGTACAAACGATGACAGTGGGTTCCCGGGGATAATGACTGGTGTCCGCAAGTTGGTCTTCAAGACCAATGACCGTGATCAGTTCTTGAGGGACCTTCCCCACATCATTGAACCTATGTTTGATGGGGATACCTACAGGATGCTGATCACGGTCACGGGGAGGCCAGCCATGTGTTTGAAGTGTCAGAAAATGGGTCACAAAAGTTGGGAGTGCCCAGAGAAAGATTTCTGTAAAACATGTAGGAAATGGGGGCACCCAACTTGTAACAAAGCCAGATCTTATGCCTCTAGACTTGTTGGGAATCGAGACACTGAGAAAGAGCCAGAAATTCTGGCAGTAGAAGAAGAAGCTCAAGAAATGGCGACTGCCAATTCTTCAGTAGAGAAAGTAGCAAAAACTGTTGAGAGTGCTGAAGGTCATCAAGAAATGGCGACTGCCAGTTCTTTAGTAGAGAAAGCAGCAAAAACTGTTGAGAGTGCTGAAGGTCATCAAGAAATGGTGACTGCCAGTTCCTCAGACGAGGAACTAGCAGAAGCTGTTGAGAATGTTAAAGGTCAAAAATTGACTGAATCTGACAACAATGACTCACCCCAGAATAACTCTTCTTGTATTTCAGAAGTTATTTGTTCTACAGGTCCCGCCTTCCAGAAGGACAAAGAGGCTCCTGTTGATTTTGTTGTCCCTCAGGCTCCCGCTAAACACCCCAATGCCAACAAATCTTTCTCTCAGGAAGAAATTCCATCCGAGGATGAGGTAGAAGGTGTCTCTCATTCACCAAGGGTAACAAGAAAAAGCCACATTAACCCTACACTTAGTCAAGCTGTGCTTTTATCTAGTCAGAGAAAGGAATCACCTTCGCCAAGAAGGAAGAAGCCCCAGAAAGGGAATCCTAATACCTAGTTTTCTTTTTTCATCCTTCTCCCCTCCTACCTAGAAATTTATAATGGCTTTCAAAATCACAACAGTTAATGTTAAAGGGTTAAAAACCCAAAGTAAAGTTTCTCTTCTTTCCTTTTTAGTAATACATAAAATGTTTGATATCATCTTTTTACAAGAAACCCATGTTGATTCTTTTGATCAAGGTAGCCAGATTGCCTTAGAGTGCAAGGCTAAAGGTTTTTGGAGTCTTGGTAGTTGTCAAGCGAGGGGAGTTGGAATACTAATTAAAGACTCCTTTCCATGCAGCATCCTATCTTCCCACAGCGACAGAGATGGTAGGTTTGTTAGCTTGGACTTGGAGATTTCTGGAGTTCCTTTCAAATTGATAAATGTTTATGCGCCTAATAATGGTGTTGAAAGGAAAATGTTTCTCAAAAACCTAGCACCACATTTAACTGGTCATAAAAATATCATTTTGGGTGGTGATTTCAACTTTGTTGAAAACTCTTACTTGGATAAAATTGGTGGAGACCCAAACTCTGGAAATATTGGCTATGAAGAGATGTCACATTTGAAAAAAGATTTTCATTTAAAGGATGCCTTTCGAGCATTGCATCCAATTAAGCAAAACTTTACTTATGATGGACATAATGTTCATTGCAGACTTGACCGTTTCTATGTTAATTCTAATGTTCTGGATAATATTCAAAGTGTCATAACCACACCTTGTACTTTCTCCGATCATTCTTTTGTAATCATGAATATCAAGAATACTTTCAGTGACAAACATGGTCCAAGCTACTGGAAGTGTAATGTGAATGTGTTATCTGATGAAATGTTTATCTCAGATCTAAATATTCTTTGGGACAAACTTAAGACTGTTTTTCCCAAAGATCCTCTTTGGTGGGAAGATTGCAAGTCAAAGTTTAAATCTCTTATCATTCGTCACTCTAAACGTTTAGCTCGTCTCTCCAGGAAGGAGCTAGAGGGACTTGAGCATGAATTAATGTACTTTAAAGAGTTGGAAAGGAATGATCCTGGCCAATACAAAGATATAATCTTATCTCATGAAGAAGAGATTAATAAAGTTTTGGAATCTAAACTATTAGGAGCCAAAATAAGATCTAAGGTTAATTCTCTTGAAAAAGATGAAAAACCTACTCGTTTTTTTCTAAGTAAAGAAATATCTCATGCAAAGGATAAAATAATTAATGAAATAATAGTTGATGGTGTATCCTTAAAAGATAACGATGAGATTATTGAATCTTGTCGAACTTTTTATAAGGATCTTTACACAGAAGAACCTGTTGATGATAATGTCATAGATGATTTTTTAACTAATCTTCCTGTCGTTTCAGTAGAGGAAAACTTCCTGTGCGAAGGTCTCTTGACCTCCCAAGAATGTTTTGATGCTCTAAAAGACATGAAAGATAGTAAAAGTCCTGGTTTAGATGGACTACCAAAAGAATTTTACCTTAAATTCTTCCACCTCTTTGGTAATGACTTTGTTAACATGATTAACCTTTGTTTTCAGCAAGGGACTTTATGTCCTTCACAAAGGAAAGGTATCATAACACTTATTTGTAAAAACAAAGATTATAAAACGTCTCTTAATTATTGGAGACCTATTTCGTTACTTAATGTGGACTATAAGATTGTATCGAAATCTATAACTAATCGTCTTTTGAAAGTTATGGATTCAATTATAGGTGATCATCAAACCTGTGCCGTACCAGGTAGATCGATTCAAGATCATCTCCACCTTATCCGCTCCCTTTTTTCTTATGTTAACTCTAAAAATATGAAGTGTGGCATGATTAACCTTGATCAAGCGAAAGCTTTCGATAGAGTGTCTCACCATTATATGTTCCGAGTTTTACAGAAATATGGGTTTGGTCCCGATTTTCAATCTTGGGTAAAACTCTTATATACCGATATTTCTTCATCAGTATTAGTTAATGGTTTCATTTCAACTCCTTTTAGGGTGGAGAGATCCGTCAGGCAAGGTTGCGGACTTTCTCCTCTACTTTATGTGTTGTGTATTGAACCTTTAACTAGGAAACTTTGTCTTTGTCCTAGAATACAAGGAATTCCTATTCCTGGTTTTAATCAGTCTTTGAAGGCAGTCCAGTATGCAGATGACACAACTTGTTTTGTTTCTGACGAATCCTCAGTTAGAGAGATAGTCCGTATATCTGAATATTTTAGACTAGCCTCAGGAGCTAAACTGAACAAAGACAAATGTAAAGGTATGTGGTTAGGTGGATGGAAAGATAAACGTGACATGTGTCATGGTATATCTTTTGATAATAATTGTATAAAATGTCTTGGCATCTTTTTTGACCAAAATGAAAATTTTTGGTCTGATAAGAATTGGTCCCCTATCCTGGACAAATTTCAAAAAGTGCTGAAAGATTGGTCAAGAAGGAATTTATCTTTCAAAGGTCGTTCTATCATATCCAATGTCATGGCTTGTTCCAAGCTGTGGTATGTTGGAAAAATTTTAACAATGGACAAGTCCTTTTTGAAAAAGTTTGAGTCTTCCCTGTTCTCTTTCATCTGGACGGGTGGACAGGATCATGTTAAAAGAGAAGTTATGTATAGAGATTACTCTGTTGGTGGTTTAAAAGTAGCCAACATTGAGTTAAGACTACAGGCTTTTCGTATTAAACATGTTATCGACCTCATCTACAGGGAAACTAATCCCATATGGAAATATTTTGCTGTTTACAATATAGGTTTTCATTTAAGAGCCTGGAATGAGAGTTTTGGCTCCAATCTGATTCCTCATGCCAGTGATATAGAACCTTTTTATAAAGCTGCATTAGCAGATTTCAAAAGATTTGTTTCGCTTTTTCCTCAGCTAAATCTAGAAGGTATCAAAGCTAAAGATATTTATGATAAACTCTTAAAGACAAGTATAGTCATACCATTTATTTGTTCTAAACAAGAGAACTTGTTGGTAGATTTTTCCATGTGTTGGGCAAATGTTAATGATGATTTCATTTGTTCTCACCTAAGGGACCTCAGCTGGAGAGTCGCTCATCACATCTTGCCTGTTAATGCCAAGCTGCACAAACAAGACCAGTCGACAACTGACCTGTGTCCCCTGTGCCGTACGGGCTTGGAAGACCAGCTCCATCTTTTTCTATTATGCCAAATAGTAAAACCTGTTCTGAGTGTCATAGAAAGCCTGGTGTCTGACATTCTCGGACAACCTTTTTTCATAGACAGGAACGTTATCTTTTTCAATATTCTACCTAAAGAAGACCGTAAAAAGGTTTCCTTAATTTTGGAAATCTTAAGCCTTTTTAGGTGTAGTATCTGGATGTCTAGAAATAAAGCTAAAAAAGAGAAGAAACATATAACATCATTAGATATTTTATCCACATTTATTGGAAAGCTGAAATTTAGGTTTATAGCAGATTTAAGTAGACTCCCAGATTTAGTATTCAAAGATAGCTGGACATTTAACGAGGCAATTTGTATAAAAGAAAATGGACAGTGGCAGTTCATTTTGTAATAAAACACAGCTTGTAGGGATTTTGGCTTTAGAACTTTAATTTTTTTTTTTCCTGTCCAAGGGGCAGTTCGCATGGCTGAGCCAACGGCTGCTCCGGACAGAGAGTATGGTAGACTGTTTTTCCCCTTTTTTTTCGCCTCATGTTTCTTGTTTTCAGCTTTTTGTAAGTGGTGTTCTGCAGCAACGGGCATACTCGTTGCGGACGGGCCCTGGCAACGGGGTGGTCCGCACTCCTGACTTTTTAGGGAGAGAGGTGGACACTGCAGGACCCGCGCCCTGACGTCGTTGTTTCTGACACCGTGGAGCAGAAGGGCCGGGATCAGTCCACTTAGTGGATCCCCGGAACCCTTGGATCGCCGATGTCTGGGGCCCACCAGGGCGAAGATTTTCGATGTTGGAATTTTGGGATTTTGTATAACTGGGGTATAGTAGTTGTGGCAGGAAACCTACCTAGTAGGGACCTGAACCCAAAAGATGTTGTAAATAAAGTTTTTCCCTTTTTTTCCCCCCTTTTCCCTATTTGATTTGTACCTTTTTTCTATAGCTTAGGCTATAGTTTTTTTGTACAAATCAGAACTGAGTTTTAGCCGGTCGTGGTTTTCTCATGTTCTTCCCTTTCCCATGGTGCTGTAATATAAAGCACTTTAGCTTTATATTTTTTTAGGAAAAAAAAAAAAAAAAAAAAGTATCTGTTCTTATCAGCTTAATATCTGATATGTGGTGCATGCACCACTACGATATTAAACTGATTTTTGGAACTGGGTGGTGGCTCAGGGGTTTACTCCTCCACTACCACGGGTTGGCCCGGTATTGCAGTACCTCCGGGAACGGCCCACTCCCTTCGGGGAGTTTAATAAATTCAGAAAAAAAATACTAAAAAAAATTGCCCAGTCTGCACGTGTTGCTGTTTGAGGCAGAATGACTGACAATTTCATTTCATGTAGGTGTGTAAAATTCTACATTTTTTTAAATGCGTCTTACACCACAGGGAATCCTGACATCGCGCACCTGCCAACCAGCATTAATGTAGCAAGAAATAAACCAGGCTCTTTTTGTTTCTTGCAGCAGATTGAGAGAATTCCACGCGCTGCAGTATGACTGAGTCACCGCCGGTATAGTTCCTCAAATCACCACATGGCGGCAGGGTACACCAGCAAAGGCCAAGCGGGTAGGTCTCTCGGGCCAAGGCCCCATTTCACAAGGAGTTGGAGGCAAAGTCTGCGTCCAGCTCCTGTTCAGGCATTTCAAACGGGGCTTGGTACAGCCAACGGCTTCGGGGCGAACCGGTAGTTGGGGCTGCCAGAGCGCGATCGGTGTGACACGGGTACCAGAACACCTTTCTGGTCTCAAAAGGCAGTCACAGTGGTTGCGCTCCGGGCCCCGGCCCGGCATCGCTTCTCGGCCTTTTGGCTAAGATCAAAGTGTAGTATCTGTTCTTATCAGCTTAATATCTGATATGTGGTGCATGCACCACTACGATATTAAACTGATTTTTGGAACTGGGTGGTGGCTCAGGGGTTTACTCCTCCACTACCACGGGTTGGCCCGGTATTGCAGTACCTCCGGGAACGGCCCACTCCCTTCGGGGAGTTTAATAAATTCAGAAAAAAAATACTAAAAAAAATTGCCCAGTCTGCACGTGTTGCTGTTTGAGGCAGAATGACTGACAATTTCATTTCATGTAGGTGTGTAAAATTCTACATTTTTTTAAATGCGTCTTACACCACAGGGAATCCTGACATCGCGCACCTGCCAACCAGCATTAATGTAGCAAGAAATAAACCAGGCTCTTTTTGTTTCTTGCAGCAGATTGAGAGAATTCCACGCGCTGCAGTATGACTGAGTCACCGCCGGTATAGTTCCTCAAATCACCACATGGCGGCAGGGTACACCAGCAAAGGCCAAGCGGGTAGGTCTCTCGGGCCAAGGCCCCATTTCACAAGGAGTTGGAGGCAAAGTCTGCGTCCAGCTCCTGTTCAGGCATTTCAAACGGGGCTTGGTACAGCCAACGGCTTCGGGGCGAACCGGTAGTTGGGGCTGCCAGAGCGCGATCGGTGTGACACGGGTACCAGAACACCTTTCTGGTCTCAAAAGGCAGTCACAGTGGTTGCGCTCCGGGCCCCGGCCCGGCATCGCTTCTCGGCCTTTTGGCTAAGATCAAAGTGTAGTATCTGTTCTTATCAGCTTAATATCTGATATGTGGTGCATGCACCACTACGATATTAAACTGATTTTTGGAACTGGGTGGTGGCTCAGGGGTTTACTCCTCCACTACCACGGGTTGGCCCGGTATTGCAGTACCTCCGGGAACGGCCCACTCCCTTCGGGGAGTTTAATAAATTCAGAAAAAAAATACTAAAAAAAATTGCCCAGTCTGCACGTGTTGCTGTTTGAGGCAGAATGACTGACAATTTCATTTCATGTAGGTGTGTAAAATTCTACATTTTTTTAAATGCGTCTTACACCACAGGGAATCCTGACATCGCGCACCTGCCAACCAGCATTAATGTAGCAAGAAATAAACCAGGCTCTTTTTGTTTCTTGCAGCAGATTGAGAGAATTCCACGCGCTGCAGTATGACTGAGTCACCGCCGGTATAGTTCCTCAAATCACCACATGGCGGCAGGGTACACCAGCAAAGGCCAAGCGGGTAGGTCTCTCGGGCCAAGGCCCCATTTCACAAGGAGTTGGAGGCAAAGTCTGCGTCCAGCTCCTGTTCAGGCATTTCAAACGGGGCTTGGTACAGCCAACGGCTTCGGGGCGAACCGGTAGTTGGGGCTGCCAGAGCGCGATCGGTGTGACACGGGTACCAGAACACCTTTCTGGTCTCAAAAGGCAGTCACAGTGGTTGCGCTCCGGGCCCCGGCCCGGCATCGCTTCTCGGCCTTTTGGCTAAGATCAAAGTGTAGTATCTGTTCTTACCATTGACCTGTTTTGTTACCTTTTGCAGATTTTTCCGCTCCCCCGGCACGGCGTCGGGAGTTGAGCGTCAGCTTCTCACCGCCTCCCTGGTACGGCATCAGGTGCAGGCGTCTGCTTCTGCTTCTGAGATGTCAATCTCACTTCAGCCGGGTCAAGGGACCCCTGCCGAGGTCGTGGAGGAAGGGGAATCTTCCAGTTTCTCCGACCCACCCACGACAGGCGATACGCTGGAGGCGGATGATGGTTTCATCCTCGTCGGCCCTAAGCGAATGAAGACGAATTCTAGGGCGTCGTCCTCTAAAGATGGGAGCAGCAGCCTTCAGCAGCGCCCCGTTGAGGAGGGACCTAGGAAGAAAGCGCGTGGTTCAAGAGGTAAAGGTTCTGGTAAGAAGGGGGATGATATCCCTATTCCCAAAACCCCACGTAAAGCAGATACTGTTTTCTTTTCTCATTGTAGAGATGCGGCTGAAGCAAAGGACCGAGCCCAGAATATTCTGGAGAGAACCTTGGTTTTCAAGATAATTTCTAAGGGTAGCCCTGTCCTTAGAGAAGATTTTGCCAACGCTTTAAATCCCCACATTTCACTCGATGATGTTATTTACCTGGGCACTCTTGGCCGCAGTGATACGTGGCACTGCACAGTGAGAAGTGCAGTTGCTAAAACCACATTGCTTCTTCTCAATCATATTGTAGTTGCAGGTCGCAGGGTTCTGATCCAAGAAAACGACAAGATGAGGAACAGACCGGGGGCTACCCATATTATCCCAGTCCGGGTACACTGGAACAGTCCTCATATCCCTAGAGAACTTGTCCCCTCTTTTCTTGAAACATATGGTGAGATTGTTGGTGACGAATTCGAGCGTACAAACGATGACAGTGGGTTCCCGGGGATAATGACTGGTGTCCGCAAGTTGGTCTTCAAGACCAATGACCGTGATCAGTTCTTGAGGGACCTTCCCCACATCATTGAACCTATGTTTGATGGGGATACCTACAGGATGCTGATCACGGTCACGGGGAGGCCAGCCATGTGTTTAAAGTGTCAGAAAATGGGTCACAAAAGTTGGGAGTGCCCAGAGAAAGATTTCTGTAAAACATGTAGGAAATGGGGGCACCCAACTTGTAACAAAGCCAGATCTTATGCCTCTAGACTTGTTGGGAATCGAGACACTGAGAAAGAGCCAGAAATTCTGGCAGTAGAAGAAGAAGCTCAAGAAATGGCGACTGCCAATTCTTCAGTAGAGAAAGTAGCAAAAACTGTTGAGAGTGCTGAAGGTCATCAAGAAATGGCGACTGCCAGTTCTTCAGTAGAGAAAGCAGCAAAAACTGTTGAGAGTGCTGAAGGTCATCAAGAAATGGTGACTGCCAGTTCTTCAGACGAGGAACTAGCAGAAGCTGTTGAGAGTGTTAAAGGTCAAAAATTGACTGAATCTGACAACAATGACTCACCCCAGAATAACTCTTCTTGTATTTCAGAAGTTATTTGTTCTACAGGTCCCGCCTTCCAGAAGGACAAAGAGGCTCCTGTTGATTTTGTTGTCCCTCAGGCTCCCGCTAAACACCCCAATGCCAACAAATCTTTCTCTCAAGATGAAACTCCATCCGAGGATGAGGTAGAAGGTGTCTCTCATTCACCAAGGGTAACAAGAAAAAGCCACATTAACCCTACACTTAGTCAAGCTGTGCTTTTATCTAGTCAGAGAAAGGAATCACCTTCGCCAAGAAGGAAGAAGCCCCAGAAAGGGAATCCTAATACCTAGTTTTCTTTTTTCATCCTTCTCCCCTCCTACCTAGAAATTTATAATGGCTTTCAAAATCACAACAGTTAATGTTAAAGGGTTAAAAACCCAAAGTAAAGTTTCTCTTCTTTCCTTTTTAGTAATACATAAAATGTTTGATATCATCTTTTTACAAGAAACCCATGTTGATTCTTTTGATCAAGGTAGCCAGATTGCCTTAGAGTGCAAGGCTAAAGGTTTTTGGAGTCTTGGTAGTTGTCAAGCGAGGGGAGTTGGAATACTAATTAAAGACTCCTTTCCATGCAGCATCCTATCTTCCCACAGCGACAGAGATGGTAGGTTTGTTAGCTTGGACTTGGAGATTTCTGGAGTTCCTTTCAAATTGATAAATGTTTATGCGCCTAATAATGGTGTTGAAAGGAAAATGTTTCTCAAAAACCTAGCACCACATTTAACTGGTCATAAAAATATCATTTTGGGTGGTGATTTCAACTTTGTTGAAAACTCTTACTTGGATAAAATTGGTGGAGACCCAAACTCTGGAAATATTGGCTATGAAGAGATGTCACATTTGAAAAAAGATTTTCATTTAAAGGATGCCTTTCGAGCATTGCATCCAATTAAGCAAAACTTTACTTATGATGGACATAATGTTCATTGCAGACTTGACCGTTTCTATGTTAATTCTAATGTTCTGGATAATATTCAAAGTGTCATAACCACACCTTGTACTTTCTCCGATCATTCTTTTGTAATCATGAATATCAAGAATACTTTCAGTGACAAACATGGTCCAAGCTACTGGAAGTGTAATGTGAATGTGTTATCTGATGAAATGTTTATCTCAGATCTAAATATTCTTTGGGACAAACTTAAGACTATTTTTCCCAAAGATCCTCTTTGGTGGGAAGATTGCAAGTCAAAGTTTAAATCTCTTATCATTCGTCACTCTAAACGTTTAGCTCGTCTCTCCAGGAAGGAGCTAGAGGGACTTGAGCATGAATTAATGTACTTTAAAGAGTTGGAAAGGAATGATCCTGGCCAATACAAAGATATAATCTTATCTCATGAAGAAGAGATTAATAAAGTTTTGGAATCTAAACTATTAGGAGCCAAAATAAGATCTAAGGTTAATTCTCTTGAAAAAGATGAAAAACCTACTCGTTTTTTTCTAAGTAAAGAAATATCTCATGCAAAGGATAAAATAATTAATGAAATAATAGTTGATGGTGTATCCTTAAAAGATAACGATGAGATTATTGAATCTTGTCGAACTTTTTATAAGGATCTTTACACAGAAGAACCTGTTGATGATAATGTCATAGATGATTTTTTAACTAATCTTCCTGTCGTTTCAGTAGAGGAAAACTTCCTGTGCGAAGGTCTCTTGACCTCCCAAGAATGTTTTGATGCTCTAAAAGACATGAAAGATAGTAAAAGTCCTGGTTTAGACGGACTACCAAAAGAATTTTACCTTAAATTCTTCCACCTCTTTGGTAATGACTTCGTTAACATGATTAACCTTTGTTTTCAGCAAGGGACTTTATGTCCTTCACAAAGGAAAGGTATCATAACACTTATTTGTAAAAACAAAGATTATAAAACGTCTCTTAATTATTGGAGACCTATTTCGTTACTTAATGTGGACTATAAGATTGTATCGAAATCTATAACTAATCGTCTGTTGAAAGTTATGGATTCAATTATAGGTGATCATCAAACCTGTGCCGTACCAGGTAGATCGATTCAAGATCATCTCCACCTTATCCGCTCCCTTTTTTCTTATGTTAACTCTAAAAATATGAAGTGTGGCATGATTAACCTTGATCAAGCGAAAGCTTTCGATAGAGTGTCTCACCATTATATGTTCCGAGTTTTACAGAAATATGGGTTTGGTCCCGATTTTCAATCTTGGGTAAAACTCTTATATACCGATATTTCTTCATCAGTATTAGTTAATGGTTTCATTTCAACTCCTTTTAGGGTGGAGAGATCCGTCAGGCAAGGTTGCGGACTTTCTCCTCTACTTTATGTGTTGTGTATTGAACCTTTAACTAGGAAACTTTGTCTTTGTCCTAGAATACAAGGAATTCCTATTCCTGGTTTTAATCAGTCTTTGAAGGCAGTCCAGTATGCAGATGACACAACTTGTTTTGTTTCTGACGAATCCTCAGTTAGAGAGATAGTCCGTATATCTGAATATTTTAGACTAGCCTCAGGAGCTAAACTGAACAAAGACAAATGTAAAGGTATGTGGTTAGGTGGATGGAAAGATAAACGTGACATGTGTCATGGTATATCTTTTGATAATAATTGTATAAAATGTCTTGGCATCTTTTTTGACCAAAATGAAAATTTTTGGTCTGATAAGAATTGGTCCCCTATCCTGGACAAATTTCAAAAAGTGCTGAAAGATTGGTCAAGAAGGAATTTATCTTTCAAAGGTCGTTCTATCATATCCAATGTCATGGCTTGTTCCAAGCTGTGGTATGTTGGAAAAATTTTAACAATGGACAAGTCCTTTTTGAAAAAGTTTGAGTCTTCCCTGTTCTCTTTCATCTGGACGGGTGGACAGGATCATGTTAAAAGAGAAGTTATGTATAGAGATTACTCTGTTGGTGGTTTAAAAGTAGCCAACATTGAGTTAAGACTACAGGCTTTTCGTATTAAACATGTTATCGA
>OW387137.1:8033620-8036120 GCA_936440205.1 Lepidonotus clava | reverse complement strand
AGTAGAGAAAGTAGCAAAAACTGTTGAGAGTGCTGAAGGTCATCAAGAAATGGCGACTGCCAGTTCTTCAGTAGAGAAAGCAGCAAAAACTGTTGAGAGTGCTGAAGGTCATCAAGAAATGGTGACTGCCAGTTCCTCAGACGAGGAACTAGCAGAAGCTGTTGAGAGTGTTAAAGGTCAAAAATTGACTGAATCTGACAACAATGACTCACCCCAGAATAACTCTTCTTGTATTTCAGAAGTTATTTGTTCTACAGGTCCCGCCTTCCAGAAGGACAAAGAGGCTCCTGTTGATTTTGTTGTCCCTCAGGCTCCCGCTAAACACCCCAATGCCAACAAATCTTTCTCTCAGGAAGAAATTCCATCCGAGGATGAGGTAGAAGGTGTCTCTCATTCACCAAGGGTAACAAGAAAAAGCCACATTAACCCTACACTTAGTCAAGCTGTGCTTTTATCTAGTCAGAGAAAGGAATCACCTTCGCCAAGAAGGAAGAAGCCCCAGAAAGGGAATCCTAATACCTAGTTTTCTTTTTTCATCCTTCTCCCCTCCTACCTAGAAATTTATAATGGCTTTCAAAATCACAACAGTTAATGTTAAAGGGTTAAAAACCCAAAGTAAAGTTTCTCTTCTTTCCTTTTTAGTAATACATAAAATGTTTGATATCATCTTTTTACAAGAAACCCATGTTGATTCTTTTGATCAAGGTAGCCAGATTGCCTTAGAGTGCAAGGCTAAAGGTTTTTGGAGTCTTGGTAGTTGTCAAGCGAGGGGAGTTGGAATACTAATTAAAAACTCCTTTCCATGCAGCATCCTATCTTCCCACAGCGACAGAGATGGTAGGTTTGTTAGCTTGGACTTGGAGATTTCTGGAGTTCCTTTCAAATTGATAAATGTTTATGCGCCTAATAATGGTGTTGAAAGGAAAATGTTTCTCAAAAACCTAGCACCACATTTAACTGGTCATAAAAGTATCATTTTGGGTGGTGATTTCAACTTTGTTGAAAACTCTTACTTGGATAAAATTGGTGGAGACCCAAACTCTGGAAATATTGGCTATGAAGAGATGTCACATTTGAAAAAAGATTTTCATTTAAAGGATGCCTTTCGAGCATTGCATCCAATTAAGCAAAACTTTACTTATGATGGACATAATGTTCATTGCAGACTTGACCGTTTCTATGTTAATTCTAATGTTCTGGATAATATTCAAAGTGTCATAACCACACCTTGTACTTTCTCCGATCATTCTTTTGTAATCATGAATATCAAGAATACTTTCAGTGACAAACATGGTCCAAGCTACTGGAAGTGTAATGTGAATGTGTTATCTGATGAAATGTTTATCTCAGATCTAAATATTCTTTGGGACAAACTTAAGACTGTTTTTCCCAAAGATCCTCTTTGGTGGGAAGATTGCAAGTCAAAGTTTAAATCTCTTATCATTCGTCACTCTAAACGTTTAGCTCGTCTCTCCAGGAAGGAGCTAGAGGGACTTGAGCATGAATTAATGTACTTTAAAGAGTTGGAAAGGAATGATCCTGGCCAATACAAAGATATAATCTTATCTCATGAAGAAGAGATTAATAAAGTTTTGGAATCTAAACTATTAGGAGCCAAAATAAGATCTAAGGTTAATTCTCTTGAAAAAGATGAAAAACCTACTCGTTTTTTTCTAAGTAAAGAAATATCTCATGCAAAGGATAAAATAATTAATGAAATAATAGTTGATGGTGTATCCTTAAAAGATAACGATGAGATTATTGAATCTTGTCGAACTTTTTATAAGGATCTTTACACAGAAGAACCTGTTGATGATAATGTCATAGATGATTTTTTAACTAATCTTCCTGTCGTTTCAGTAGAGGAAAACTTCCTGTGCGAAGGTCTCTTGACCTCCCAAGAATGTTTTGATGCTCTAAAAGACATGAAAGATAGTAAAAGTCCTGGTTTAGATGGACTACCAAAAGAATTTTACCTTAAATTCTTCCACCTCTTTGGTAATGACTTTGTTAATATGATTAACCTTTGTTTTCAGCAAGGGACTTTATGTCCTTCACAAAGGAAAGGTATCATAACACTTATTTGTAAAAACAAAGATTATAAAACGTCTCTTAATTATTGGAGACCTATTTCGTTACTTAATGTGGACTATAAGATTGTATCGAAATCTATAACTAATCGTCTTTTGAAAGTTATGGATTCAATTATAGGTGATCATCAAACCTGTGCCGTACCAGGTAGATCGATTCAAGATCATCTCCACCTTATCCGCTCCCTTTTTTCTTATGTTAACTCTAAAAATATGAAGTGTGGCATGATTAACCTTGATCAAGCGAAAGCTTTCGATAGAGTGTCTCACCATTATATGTTCCGAGTTTTACAGAAATATGGGTTTGGTCCCGATTTTCAATCTTGGGTAAAACTCTTATATACCGATATTTCTTCATCAGTATTAGTTAATGGTTTCATTTCAACTCCTTTTAGGGTGGAGAGATCCGT
>OW387137.1:8011120-8023620 GCA_936440205.1 Lepidonotus clava | reverse complement strand
GTTAACATTATCGCAGTAGTGAGACAGCATAATAGTTGGCACATAACTTTTTCAGACTTAGAATCTGTTTTAAAGTTTCCCCCATCACTCGTAGTCGGAGGACAAACTTTATCTGTAAAGTTGTTAGCAGAAAAAGGGAAAGATGGGCGAGTAAGGTGGGCTCCCACGTGTACCTTGGCTAGACTACATTGGCTACCCTTTTTCGTGGAACAGAAAGAAATAGAAAAAGCTCTAAGCCCTTATGGAAAGTTAGTGTCCGTCAGTGAGGAAACTTCCCCTGTGGATGGGTTACCCAATGGGGTTAAGAGGGTTAGGTTGGAGACCAAGTCTCCCGAGCTCATTCCCCACGTGTTGAAGGTTTCTTTTATGGAGAGGGACTTTACCTCCTTAGTAACGGTTCCAGGAAGGGCACCCTTGTGTTTAAAGTGCAGAAAAACAGGGCACGTTAGGGGTGAGTGTACATCCACTCCTGCACGTCAAGGGACGTATGCTGCTGCGGCAGCAAGGAGGGTAGGGGGTGGAGAGCCTCCTGTGACAGCTGGTTTTAGGAAAGCCCCCCTTAGTGAGGAGGTGGAGAAGGAGGAGGAGATGGTTCAGGAGAAAGAGGAAGTAGAAGAGGAGGAAGAAAGAGAAAGTGTAGTAGAGAAAAGAGAGGTAGAAAGAAAGAAAGAGGTGGAGAAGAAAGTAGAAAGGAAAGTAGAGATGGAGGAAGAGGAGGAAGAGGAGGAAGAGGAGGAGAGTGAAGAAGAAATGGAAGATGAGAGAGAGGTAGAGAAGGTGAATGAAGTGAGCAAAGAGGTAGAGGAAGAGGAATATGAGGATAGTGAGGAGGAGGAGTTGTATGACGAACCAGAGATAGAAGAAGTACCTTCATGGAGGACAAACCATATTTGGGGTGTTACTATAGCTCACGATGGAGAAAGGATTACAGAGACATGGGGGGAACGTATGACTTACGAAAGAGAAAAGAGAAAGGAGAGAATAGAACGTAGAAGACAGGAGCAACTGGAAAGAAAATTAGAAAAGAAAAGGGCATGGGAAAAAAGGAAGTCACAGGAAAGAAAGTTTGCAGAAAAACGCTCTCATGTTGCAGTAGCCGTAATGCCCACCCCTCAGTCAGTATCCTCACCTTCAGGGGCAAGGCCAAAGAAGCCTAAGGTCACTTTCTAATAGGGTTTATTTTTCACCCAGCTTATATTTGTAGTATGCTTGTTTTTCCTTTTCAGCTTTTTGTGAGCGGCATTTTGCAGCAACGGGCATACTCGTTGCGGACGTGCCCTGGCAACGGGGTGGTCCGCCTCCCGCCATTTTAGGGAGAGAGGTGGACACTGCAAGATGCTGCACCTTCAATTTAATGTCTTTCAACATGTAGTTGTGGCGGGAAACCTGCGTAGCAGGGACCCGAACCCTAAAATGATGTTTACCCTTTTCTTTTTGTTTTTTTTTCTCCTTTATAAACAATGAAGTTTTCCCCTTGTGTGAAATAAAGTTTACCTTTTTTATAATGGTGCTAAAATATAAAGCACTTTAGCTTTGTA
Source organism: Lepidonotus clava (assembly GCA_936440205.1). Lineage (NCBI taxonomy): Eukaryota > Metazoa > Annelida > Polychaeta > Phyllodocida > Polynoidae > Lepidonotus > Lepidonotus clava. The sequence continues at coordinate 8,022,082 of OW387137.1, read as the reverse complement.
TTTTTTTAGAAAAAAAAAAAAAAAAAAAAAAAAAAGTATCTGTTCTTATCAGCTTAATATCTGATATGTGGTGCATGCACCACTACGATATTAAACTGATTTTTGGAACTGGGTGGTGGCTCAGGGGTTTACTCCTCCACTACCACGGGTTGGCCCGGTATTGCAGTACCTCCGGGAACGGCCCACTCCCTTCGGGGAGTTTAATAAATTCAGAAAAAAAATACTAAAAAAAATTGCCCAGTCTGCACGTGTTGCTGTTTGAGGCAGAATGACTGACAATTTCATTTCATGTAGGTGTGTAAAATTCTACATTTTTTTAAATGCGTCTTACACCACAGGGAATCCTGACATCGCGCACCTGCCAACCAGCATTAATGTAGCAAGAAATAAACCAGGCTCTTTTTGTTTCTTGCAGCAGATTGAGAGAATTCCACGCGCTGCAGTATGACTGAGTCACCGCCGGTATAGTTCCTCAAATCACCACATGCCGGCCCGGCATCGCTTCTCGGCCTTTTGGCTAAGATCAAAGTGTAGTATCTGTTCTTATCAGCTTAATATCTGATATGTGGTGCATGCACCACTACGATATTAAACTGATTTTTGGAACTGGGTGGTGGCTCAGGGGTTTACTCCTCCACTACCACGGGTTGGCCCGGTATTGCAGTACCTCCGGGAACGGCCCACTCCCTTCGGGGAGTTTAATAAATTCAGAAAAAAAATACTAAAAAAAATTGCCCAGTCTGCACGTGTTGCTGTTTGAGGCAGAATGACTGACAATTTCATTTCATGTAGGTGTGTAAAATTCTACATTTTTTTAAATGCGTCTTACACCACAGGGAATCCTGACATCGCGCACCTGCCAACCAGCATTAATGTAGCAAGAAATAAACCAGGCTCTTTTTGTTTCTTGCAGCAGATTGAGAGAATTCCACGCGCTGCAGTATGACTGAGTCACCGCCGGTATAGTTCCTCAAATCACCACATGGCGGCAGGGTACACCAGCAAAGGCCAAGCGGGTAGGTCTCTCGGGCCAAGGCCCCATTTCACAAGGAGTTGGAGGCAAAGTCTGCGTCCAGCTCCTGTTCAGGCATTTCAAACGGGGCTTGGTACAGCCAACGGCTTCGGGGCGAACCGGTAGTTGGGGCTGCCAGAGCGCGATCGGTGTGACACGGGTACCAGAACACCTTTCTGGTCTCAAAAGGCAGTCACAGTGGTTGCGCTCCGGGCCCCGGCCCGGCATCGCTTCTCGGCCTTTTGGCTAAGATCAAAGTGTAGTATCTGTTCTTTACCATTTGTCTTACCGTATACCTTTTCCTGTTTTTCCAGATCTAACCGCTCCCCCGGCAATGGCGTCGGTGGTAGAGCGTCAGCACCACAGCACACCCCAGGGTCAGCAGCTTGAGCTGCGGTCTGTCGGTGAAAGGTCAGAGGACGATGACAATGACGACGACTTCGTCGAAGTCAGGTCACGTGATCGGAAGGGTAAAGACGAGAGAGGCTCGTCCTCGGTGCCCACGCTAGGGGCCGGAAGGTCGGAAGTGTCGACAACTGTACCTCTAGTTGTCAGAACTGTAGAAGTAGTTGCGAACACAACAGTTGTTTCTCGTAGTGAGATTCTCAAGGCTGTAGCTAGCCAAGTGGCTCAAGTTAACATTATCGCAGTAGTGAGACAGCATAATAGTTGGCACATAACTTTTTCAGACTTAGAATCTGTTTTAAAGTTTCCCCCATCACTCGTAGTCGGAGGACAAACTTTATCTGTAAAGTTGTTAGCAGAAAAAGGGAAAGATGGGCGAGTAAGGTGGGCTCCCACGTGTACCTTGGCTAGACTACATTGGCTACCCTTTTTCGTGGAACAGAAAGAAATAGAAAAAGCTCTAAGCCCTTATGGAAAGTTAGTGTCCGTCAGTGAGGAAACTTCCCCTGTGGATGGGTTACCCAATGGGGTTAAGAGGGTTAGGTTGGAGACCAAGTCTCCCGAGCTCATTCCCCACGTGTTGAAGGTTTCTTTTATGGAGAGGGACTTTACCTCCTTAGTAACGGTTCCAGGAAGGGCACCCTTGTGTTTAAAGTGCAGAAAAACAGGGCACGTTAGGGGTGAGTGTACATCCACTCCTGCACGTCAAGGGACGTATGCTGCTGCGGCAGCAAGGAGGGTAGGGGGTGGAGAGCCTCCTGTGACAGCTGGTTTTAGGAAAGCCCCCCTTAGTGAGGAGGTGGAGAAGGAGGAGGAGATGGTTCAGGAGAAAGAGGAAGTAGAAGAGGAGGAAGAAAGAGAAAGTGTAGTAGAGAAAAGAGAGGTAGAAAGAAAGAAAGAGGTGGAGAAGAAAGTAGAAAGGAAAGTAGAGATGGAGGAAGAGGAGGAAGAGGAGGAAGAGGAGGAGAGTGAAGAAGAAATGGAAGATGAGAGAGAGGTAGAGAAGGTGAATGAAGTGAGCAAAGAGGTAGAGGAAGAGGAATATGAGGATAGTGAGGAGGAGGAGTTGTATGACGAACCAGAGATAGAAGAAGTACCTTCATGGAGGACAAACCATATTTGGGGTGTTACTATAGCTCACGATGGAGAAAGGATTACAGAGACATGGGGGGAACGTATGACTTACGAAAGAGAAAAGAGAAAGGAGAGAATAGAACGTAGAAGACAGGAGCAACTGGAAAGAAAATTAGAAAAGAAAAGGGCATGGGAAAAAAGGAAGTCACAGGAAAGAAAGTTTGCAGAAAAACGCTCTCATGTTGCAGTAGCCGTAATGCCCACCCCTCAGTCAGTATCCTCACCTTCAGGGGCAAGGCCAAAGAAGCCTAAGGTCACTTTCTAATAGGGTTTATTTTTCACCCAGCTTATATTTGTAGTATGCTTGTTTTTCCTTTTCAGCTTTTTGTGAGCGGCATTTTGCAGCAACGGGCATACTCGTTGCGGACGTGCCCTGGCAACGGGGTGGTCCGCCTCCCGCCATTTTAGGGAGAGAGGTGGACACTGCAAGATGCTGCACCTTCAATTTAATGTCTTTCAACATGTAGTTGTGGCGGGAAACCTGCGTAGCAGGGACCCGAACCCTAAAATGATGTTTACCCTTTTCTTTTTGTTTTTTTTTCTCCTTTATAAACAATGAAGTTTTCCCCTTGTGTGAAATAAAGTTTACCTTTTTTATAATGGTGCTAAAATATAAAGCACTTTAGCTTTGTATTTTTTTAGAAAAAAAAAAAAAAAAAAAAAAAAAAAGTATCTGTTCTTATCAGCTTAATATCTGATATGTGGTGCATGCACCACTACGATATTAAACTGATTTTTGGAACTGGGTGGTGGCTCAGGGGTTTACTCCTCCACTACCACGGGTTGGCCCGGTATTGCAGTACCTCCGGGAACGGCCCACTCCCTTCGGGGAGTTTAATAAATTCAGAAAAAAAATACTAAAAAAAATTGCCCAGTCTGCACGTTTTGCTGTTTGAGGCAGAATGACTGACAATTTCATTTCATGTAGGTGTGTAAAATTCTACATTTTTTTAAATGCGTCTTACACCACAGGGAATCCTGACATCGCGCACCTGCCAACCAGCATTAATGTAGCAAGAAATAAACCAGGCTCTTTTTGTTTCTTGCAGCAGATTGAGAGAATTCCACGCGCTGCAGTATGACTGAGTCACCGCCGGTATAGTTCCTCAAATCACCACATGGCGGCAGGGTACACCAGCAAAGGCCAAGCGGGTAGGTCTCTCGGGCCAAGGCCCCATTTCACAAGGAGTTGGAGGCAAAGTCTGCGTCCAGCTCCTGTTCAGGCATTTCAAACGGGGCTTGGTACAGCCAACGGCTTCGGGGCGAACCGGTAGTTGGGGCTGCCAGAGCGCGATCGGTGTGACACGGGTACCAGAACACCTTTCTGGTCTCAAAAGGCAGTCACAGTGGTTGCGCTCCGGGCCCCGGCCCGGCATCGCTTCTCGGCCTTTTGGCTAAGATCAAAGTGTAGTATCTGTTCTTATCAGCTTAATATCTGATATGTGGTGCATGCACCACTACGATATTAAACTGATTTTTGGAACTGGGTGGTGGCTCAGGGGTTTACTCCTCCACTACCACGGGTTGGCCCGGTATTGCAGTACCTCCGGGAACGGCCCACTCCCTTCGGGGAGTTTAATAAATTCAGAAAAAAAATACTAAAAAAAATTGCCCAGTCTGCACGTGTTGCTGTTTGAGGCAGAATGACTGACAATTTCATTTCATGTAGGTGTGTAAAATTCTACATTTTTTTAAATGCGTCTTACACCACAGGGAATCCTGACATCGCGCACCTGCCAACCAGCATTAATGTAGCAAGAAATAAACCAGGCTCTTTTTGTTTCTTGCAGCAGATTGAGAGAATTCCACGCGCTGCAGTATGACTGAGTCACCGCCGGTATAGTTCCTCAAATCACCACATGGCGGCAGGGTACACCAGCAAAGGCCAAGCGGGTAGGTCTCTCGGGCCAAGGCCCCATTTCACAAGGAGTTGGAGGCAAAGTCTGCGTCCAGCTCCTGTTCAGGCATTTCAAACGGGGCTTGGTACAGCCAACGGCTTCGGGGCGAACCGGTAGTTGGGGCTGCCAGAGCGCGATCGGTGTGACACGGGTACCAGAACACCTTTCTGGTCTCAAAAGGCAGTCACAGTGGTTGCGCTCCGGGCCCCGGCCCGGCATCGCTTCTCGGCCTTTTGGCTAAGATCAAAGTGTAGTATCTGTTCTTATCAGCTTAATATCTGATATGTGGTGCATGCACCACTACGATATTAAACTGATTTTTGGAACTGGGTGGTGGCTCAGGGGTTTACTCCTCCACTACCACGGGTTGGCCCGGTATTGCAGTACCTCCGGGAACGGCCCACTCCCTTCGGGGAGTTTAATAAATTCAGAAAAAAAATACTAAAAAAAATTGCCCAGTCTGCACGTGTTGCTGTTTGAGGCAGAATGACTGACAATTTCATTTCATGTAGGTGTGTAAAATTCTACATTTTTTTAAATGCGTCTTACACCACAGGGAATCCTGACATCGCGCACCTGCCAACCAGCATTAATGTAGCAAGAAATAAACCAGGCTCTTTTTGTTTCTTGCAGCAGATTGAGAGAATTCCACGCGCTGCAGTATGACTGAGTCACCGCCGGTATAGTTCCTCAAATCACCACATGGCGGCAGGGTACACCAGCAAAGGCCAAGCGGGTAGGTCTCTCGGGCCAAGGCCCCATTTCACAAGGAGTTGGAGGCAAAGTCTGCGTCCAGCTCCTGTTCAGGCATTTCAAACGGGGCTTGGTACAGCCAACGGCTTCGGGGCGAACCGGTAGTTGGGGCTGCCAGAGCGCGATCGGTGTGACACGGGTACCAGAACACCTTTCTGGTCTCAAAAGGCAGTCACAGTGGTTGCGCTCCGGGCCCCGGCCCGGCATCGCTTCTCGGCCTTTTGGCTAAGATCAAAGTGTAGTATCTGTTCTTCTGTGGTTTTCCTCTCGCTACCCAGGTTTCTGGGCTCATTTATGAGTCCGGCACTGGACTGAGGAAAAAGCAGTTTTTCAGACTTTTTTTGGTCTTTTTTGCCTTTTGGTAGAGTTTTGTAGGTTGCTTTCCTGTTTCATTTTACTTATTTTTTGTTTCTCTTTTTTGAGGTGATGTCCATCTCTCTGACCCCAGGCCAGGGGTCACCTGGCGGAGGAACCCCTGGAGGAACCCCTGGAGGAACCCCTGGAGGAACCTCAGGAGGATCCCTCGTTGGACTCTCCAAACCTACTTCGGTGAAATCAACTTTTTCATCTGTTTCTACTCCAGTTTTAGATGGCTACACCACTGTCATACGACAGAAGGGGAAGCAGTCTACCCAGCAGTCTTCGGTGAAACCTGCTGTCAAGCATGTTGTTGTTGATAACGTTACCATGAAACCTGTTTCAGTTCCTGCCATACTTCGCACTGTTGAGATTTCCTGCACGGGCGGAGTAGTTCCGCAAAGGAAAGACATTGTTTCCCTTTTGTCTTCTTTTGTTTCTTTTAAAAAGGTGCTAGCTATCGTCAGGCAGCCTAACGCGTGGCAGGTCACCTTTTCGGACGAGGATTGCATGGATCTTGTTAACGACAGTTTTAAGTTCGAAGACAAAGAATACTCGGTAAGGAGGGTGGCAGAGAGGGGTAGAGATGGGAACATAAAGTGGTGTTCCCCCTCTGTGCTGATCAGAGTCCACTGGCTTCCCTTTTTTGTGGAGGACGAGTATATAGAGGGAGAACTTCGCCCCTTAGGTAAAGTCTTGTCCATTTCCCAAGAAGCAGCCACAGCTGATGGCAAAACAAACGGGGTAAGAAGAGTTCGAATTGATTGTAAGAATGTAGATGTTATTCCGCACACTCTTAAGATCATTTACATGGGGAAAAGATACACGGGCCTAATCACAATGCCGGGCAGACCTCCTCTGTGCCTAAAATGCAAGCAGATAGGCCATGTGAGGGGTCAGTGTACGAATACGCCGGCCAAATTTGGCACGTACGCTGCAGCCATAGGGGCTGGTGTGAGGGAGGCACTCCCAGACATGGAGGTGGAAGAAGAGGAGGAAGGTGCGACTGCACCTGTTAGGGAACGGAAAGAGGTTGCCCCTTCCACTAGGTCTATAGCACCGGTCAGAGAACGGGAAGGGGTTGCCCCTTCCACTGAATCTATTGATAATCTTTCTGATTCTTCACAGGTTGAGGCAGAGGACACTTTTGCTCGCCCACAAGAGCCGACTTCCCCGAAGTCAAAGAAACAGCTAAAGAGGGAGAGGAAGCAGGCGAAGGAGAGTGCAACAAGCGCCCCTTCGTCGGATTCCGAAAACTCCTCAGAAGAAAAAGGGTTTCGTCATGTTTCAGCGGCAGTGATGCCCTCAAACAGAGCCAGGTCACGCAGTCCAGTGACAAAGCTGGCCAAAAAGTCCAGTCAGGAGACTTCTCCTGTATAATTTCGCTGTTTCTTTCCTTTTTAGCTTTCCATAATGGATCTTTTTTCTTGTTTATTAATATATTTTCTCCTTTGCAGTATGGCTTTAAATATTGCTACTTTGAACTGTAATGGTTTACTGTCAAGGGAGAAACAACGCCTTCTTTTTGAATCTTGTAGATTAAAACATTTCGATATTTTACTTTTACAAGAAACTCATATTACCACTAAGACAGAAGTTGCTTCTTTAGAAAGCCTTTTTAATGCAAGGGGGTTCTTTTCTTTTGGAGGTAATAAGAGCTGTGGTGTTGGCATTCTTTTCAATAATAATTTAGAATGTACTTTTTTGTCCCAACGTTTTGATAATGAGGGCAGAATTTCTTCAGTCGATGTTAAAATTAAAGATAAGAGTTATCGTTTCTTGTCCATTTATGCTCCGACTGTACCGACGGAGAGGATCCATTTTTTGGAAAGCTTAAAGGACTTTCTAACCGGAAGGAAGGACGTCATACTTGGTGGAGATTTTAATTTTGTAGAAGATATTGCTTTAGATAAAGCTGGGGGCAACCCATCTAGGGGTTCCTCTGGTAGATTTCTAATTAATGAGATTTGTACAGATTTTTGTTTAATAGACCCTCATAGAAGTTTACATCCTCTAAAGCAATTTTTCACTTATTTCTCTCCTCATGAGAAAGTGTTTACTAGGATTGATCGATTTTACATTAGTAAAGATTTAATGACTCATGTTTCTAATGCTGTTATTGAGCCATGCTCTTTTTCTGATCATGCTTTTGCTTGTATCCGTTGTACTTTTTCAGACCTACAAGACAAGAGAGGTCCAGGGTACTGGAAATGTAACGTCTCCACCTTGGATGATCCTTCCTTCCGAGAGGACATGACTATTCTTTGGGAGAGACTGTCCCAAGACGACCTGTGTGATGGTGACTGGTGGGAAAGATGTAAAATAGATTTTAAAAATCTTATAATTTCTCATTCTAAAAGAATTAATAAGTGTAACAGAAAACTTTATAATAGTCTCCAGAGTACTTTAAAATCTCTTTATGAGAAAGAAAAGCTTTACCCCGGAGATTTCATAGAAAATATTAACATTGTTAAAGAAAATCTTAATGAAGTGTTAAATGTCTTTGCTGAAGGTAGTCGTGTTAGATCTAGGATACAGGATCTAGAAGATAATACGCAACCTTCTAGTTTTTATGCCCGTACTGAACGTACTAAGGCTGAAGATAAATACATTTCCACTTTAACTAATAATTCTGGTGATCCGGTTTCAGATCCCAGAAGTATTCAACAGACTGTTTATGATTTTTACTCTAACCTTTTTTGCAGTGAACCTGTCAGCAAAACTCACATTGATAGCTTTTGCAGAAGTCTGCCCACTCTAACCCCAGAGGAAGTAGACATTTGTGAAGGTTTTGTAACATATGATGAATGTTTTGCAGCCATCCAGGGAATGGCCAACAACAAAAGCCCTGGTTTGGACGGTTTACCGAAAGAGTTTTATTCTCGTTTTTTCCCACTTTTTGGTCACCATTTTGTTGAGATGGTTAACTGGTGTTTTCTTTTAGGTGAACTTCCTGAGTCCCAGAGGACCAGCATTATCACTTTGTTATGTAAAAATAAGGAAAATAAGACCAGTTTAAAAGCATGGAGACCTATAAGTCTTCTTAATGTTGATTATAAGATAATTTCTAAATCTCTTTGTAATAGATTAAGACAGGTCTTGGGCAGTCTCATATCCCCCGATCAGACTTGCTCTGTTCCTGGTCGTTCTATCATAGATAATCTTCATCTTTGTAGGAACTTGATTGATTTTGCAGATAGTAAGAACTTATCTTGTGCTTTTCTTTCACTTGACCAGGAAAAGGCTTTCGATCGAGTATCTCACGATTTCATGTTTTCGGTTCTGACAGCTTATGGTTTTGGTCCTTCTTTTGTAAGTTGGATCCAACTTCTATATAGTAACTCTCAATCTAAAGTACTAGTAAATGGTTTTCAGACTGATACCTTTTCTGTTACGAGATCAGTCCGTCAAGGCTGTTCTCTTTCTCCTTTACTTTTCATTCTTTGTCTTGAACCTCTGGCAATAGCCTTGAGGAAAGACGTTGATTTGCCAGGTATGCCATGTCCCGGCACCAAAGAAGTTGTAAAGGTAATACAGTATGCCGATGATACTACTTGTGTCATCACCACCGAAGAGTCTGTTAAAAGAATTTTAAACACTTTTCAACTTTTTTCTAGAGCCTCTGGCAGTAAGTTAAACAAAGCCAAATGTAAAGGTTTATTTTTTGGAAAATGGAAGTATCGTGATGATTGTGTAATCCATGAAGTTTCTTTTTCTAGCAAACCTTTAAAGTTGCTGGGAGTATTCCTAGCTTCATTGACGGAACCGGAAGTGAGATCCCCTAAGAAGGACTTAGTCCTTCATAGGCACAAGGACAACTGGTCAATCATATTCAATAAGTTTTCTAATAGTATAGATTTTTGGAAATATAAGAATCTTACTATTTTTGGAAGAGCTAAAGTTAATACTGTCATGTGTTTGAGCAAATTGTGGTATGTTGGGCAAGTTCTTAATCTTCCCGAACCATTCCTCAAACAATTTAATTCTAAAGCCTACAGCTTTGTTTGGGGCGGAGGTCCAGAATATGTTCAAAGAGCCACGATGATAGGGCCATGTGACAAGGGCGGTGCCCAAGTCGTAGACATTGGCCTTAAACTATCGGCTTTTCGAGTTGTTCATATTTCTAAACTTTTATCTCCAGATTTTCACCACAAGTGGAAACACTTTGCTCTCTATTGGTGTAAATATTCTCTGAGAAAGTATACGGGAAACAGGGCAGTTATGCCTTCCCCTTATGTTCCTCTGTTTTATAGGCACTGCATAGACAGTTTTAATGCTTTTGTCTCCTTTTCAGAAGAAACTGGCTCCCAAGCCGGTTCCCAAGCTATTCCACAAGTATTTCAAGACTTTCCCTGTAGGATCTTTCCTACTAAGAGAGTGTATGATTTGTTTGTACAGAAGCATTTTCGACCACCTGCCATTCACTCTAAACATCCTACCAGAGACTTTACAGTCACCTGGAAAGAGGTGGATAACTCTTTTTTATGTCCACAGCTGAAGTCTATGGCCTTTCGTTCCGCACACCATGTGCTGCCGACCAATATGATGTGGTACATACGCTACGGAGGCCGCAGCAGGAAGCAGTGTTACTTGGATGGTTGCTCCGGAACAGAGGACCAAAATCACCTGTTTCTTTTTTGTCCTGTTACAACACCTTTATGGGACATTGTTAATAACGTTTTGTCTAAAGTTGTTGGCAAGCCGATCTTTTTAGATATTAATGCCATCATCTTTTCTGATGTCAGTTCTTTTACTACATGTAAAGATAAAGTTTCAATATGTCTGTATCTTATTAACGTAGTCAAACAAAGTATTTGGGTTAAAAGATGTAAAGCTTACAAAGAAGACAGTGTAGTTACTACTAGGTCCATTTGGACGGAAATTGACCACACTGTTTCAATCCATTTCAAAACTGATAAAAAACGTTTTCCTCCTTTAAAATTTTCGAAATTATGGAGGTGGTTCGATATTTTTGACAGTTGTCCTGTGTCTTTTTAGTCATGTCCTTTTTCGACTGCTTTTTTCTCCTGTCCAAGGGGCAGTTCGCATGGCTGAGCCAACGGCTGCTCCGCACAGAGAGTATGGTAGACTGTTTTTCCCCTTTTTTTCTTTTTTTCGCCTCATGTTTCTTGTTTTCAGCTTTTTGTAAGCGGTGTTCTGCAGCAACGGGCATACTCGCTGCGGACGGGCCCTGGCAACAGGGTGGTCCGCACTCCTGACTTTTTAGGGAGAGAGGTGGACACTGCAGAACCCGCGCCCTGACGTCGTTGTTTCTGACACCGTGGAGCAGAAGGGCCGGGATCAGTCCACTTAGTGGATCCCCGGAACCCTTGGATCGCCGATGTCTGGGGCCCACCAGGGCGAAGATTTTCGATGTTGGAATTTTGGGATTTTGTTTAACTG
>OW387137.1:8003620-8008620 GCA_936440205.1 Lepidonotus clava | reverse complement strand
CGACTGTGGTTTCCTTTCGCTACCCAGGTTTCTTGGCTCATATATCCCATGATATTTTGAGTCCGGCACTGGACTAAGGAAGACTCAGTTTTGAGCAACACTTTTTTTTATTGGTTTTCCAATACTTTCCTTTTCTCTTTTTCTCTTTGCAGGGATGTGTTCCTTGCAACCAGGGCAGGGGACGCCTGGAGGAGTCGTGGACCCTGGAGGAGGGACGCCATCTCTATCGACCCTCATCCCGACACCCACACCGACGATTCCAAGCACCCCGACCCAGGACGATGATGAAGGCTTCACCGTGGTGGACCATTCTAGGAGGGGGTCCGCTCCCTCGTCCTTTAAACCTGCTGTTGCCGGTACTTCTGGTAAAACTAGTACTTCTGCCAAGCCGGCTGCCAAAGCTGGTACAGGTGGTAAGGTATTTGTCCCTAAAGTTGTCCCAAAAGTTAAAGTCAGTCCTGTGGTTCGCACCGTGGAGATTGCTTCAGGTGGTGCTGCCATTTCTCGCGCTGACCTTATTAGTTCTTTGACCCCTGTGGTCCCTCTGGCAAAGGTTGATGCCATTGTTCGTCAGCCGACGACATGGCAAGTTACGTTTAAGGATGAGGAGACTGTTTCTCTCCTGGGTGAAACATTGTCCCTGGGGGACAAGGTGCTTTTTGTCCGGAAGGTGGCAGAAAAGGGGAGAGACGGTAAGGTCAGGTGGTTCTCCCCTACTGCCACTTTTCGGCTGCATTGGTTGCCCTACTTTATTGATGAAGATATCATCAAGGAGGAACTCAGGAAGAGGGGACAGATTCTTTCTTTTGTGTATGAGCAGTCTTTGTCAGATGGACTGCTGAATGGGGTCATTAGAGTCAGGATGGACGCGAAGGAAGTAGAGAAGCTTCCTCACTTTTTGACTATTAACTTTATGTCCAGAAGGTACACGGCACTTGTTACCGTGCCGGGCCGGCCACCCATGTGCCTCAAATGTAAACAAGTAGGCCACGTCAGGGGAGAGTGCACCTCAGCACCTGCCCGGGCGGGGTCCTATGCAGCTGCAACCGCAGTTGCCGTGACGCAAGAGGTGGTGCCGTCAAACATGGACGTGGAGGTGGAGCCTGCCTCTACCTCTACCGCTCCCCAGACGGCATCTGCCCCTCCGGCAGGGCCTGCTGAACCTCCTAAAGCAGGTCCACCGGAGAAGGCAGTGGTAAAGGTTGCGACAACGTCGGCCATTAAGGCCATAAGGCCCCTTTTCCCCGAGATTGACTCTTCCGAGTCCACCTCCCCTTTTGTTTTGCCCACTACTCCTGTTTCCCCCAAGTCACAGAAGAAGCTAAAGAGGGATCGGAAGAAGGCCCGGAAATCGGACGTTGCCGGGACCGATTCCGAGAACTCGTCGGACGAGAAGTTTACTCATGTGCCGTCGGCCGTGATGCCGACTTCTCGGAGTCGGTCCTGCAGTCCGGTTACTAAGGTAGCCAAGAAAGCAGGTCAGGAGTCACCTCCTGTTTAATTTCGTTTTCTTTTTGCTTTCCAGAAATGGATATCTTTCGTCTTATAATATCCTTTCTTCTCCTTTCCAGTATGGCGCTGAACATTGCGACTCTAAACTGTAATGGTCTTCTGTCTACGGAGAAGCAAAGACATCTTTTTGAACTTTTTTCTTTAAAACGTATTGATGTTATTCTTTTACAAGAAACACACATCACTAATCTATCACAAGTTAATAATTTAGAATATACCTTCAATGCCAAAGGCTTTTTCAGCTTTGGAGGTAACAAGAGCTGTGGAGTCGGCATTTTATTTAATAATCATTTAAATCCTCATATTTTGTCCTATCGTTATGACACTGATGGTAGGATTATATCAGTAGATATTCGTATTAAAGATAAAGAATATCGTTTCATTTCCATTTACGCTCCAAATATGCCAGCTGAGCGTCTCCATTTTCTGGAAAGCATTAAAGACTATTTGACCGGAAGGAAGGATGTTATTCTTGGTGGAGACTTCAATTTTGTAGAGAATGTTAATTTAGATAAAGCCGGGGGAAACCCCTCTAGGGGTTCCTCTGGAAAATACCTAATAGATAACATTTGTAAAGATTTTAGTTTAGTAGACCCTCATAGGAGATTACATCCTACTAAACAATTTTACTCTTATTTTTCTCCCCATGAGAAAGTATTTACACGTATTGATCGCTTTTACATCAGCAGTGATTTATTACCGCATATTAATGATGCATTTATTGATCCAGTCTCTGTTTCAGATCATTCGTTAGTTTCTCTACGTTGTGCATTTTCCAGCCTGCAGGACAAGAGGGGTCCGGGGTATTGGAAGTGCAACGTCTCCACCTTGGACGATCCTTCCTTCCGAGAGGACATGGCGACTCTTTGGGAGAGACTGTCCTCTGATGACCTGTGTGATGGTGACTGGTGGGAAGAATGCAAACTAGAGTTTAAAAATCTCATTATCTTACATTCTAAAAGAATCGCTAGAACCAATAGAAAACTTTATTTTAGTCTCCAGGGTACTTTGAAATCTCTTTATGAGAAAGAAAAAGAAAATCCTGGGGACTGGATAGAAAATATTAACATGGTTAAGAACAACCTTAATGATGTATTAACTATTTTTTCAGAAGGTTCCCGTATAAGATCTAGGATCCAATATATTGAGGATAATGAGGTTCCCTCTAGCTTCTATGCCCGAAAAGAGCGGAATAGGGCAGATGACAAATTCATTTCTTCCTTATATGATACTAAAGGTGATATTGTTTCAGATCCTAATAGTATTAAATCAACTGTTTATGATTTTTATGCTAACCTTTTTTGTAAAGAAGCAATAGATCCTCTTTGTGTGAATGAACTTTGCAGGGATCTGCCAACTCTGTCTGCAGGGGAGGCAGATCTCTGTGAAGGTTTTTTAACTTATGAGGAATGTTGGCAGGCCATCCAGGGCATGTCTAACAACAAAAGTCCTGGGCTAGATGGTCTGCCAAAAGAATTTTATCAGCGTTTCTTCCCACTTTTCGGTCACCATTTTGTTGAAATGATTAACTGGTGTTTTCTTCTGGGAGAACTCCCGGAATCCCAGAGGACTAGTATAATCACTCTTCTTTGTAAAAATAAAAATAATAAATCTAGTTTAAAGGCTTGGAGGCCTATAAGTCTACTTAATTTAGACTATAAAATTATTTCGAAATCTATGTGCAATAGATTAAAACAGGTCTTGGACAGTCTCATCTCCCCCGATCAGACTTGCTCAGTACCTGGTCGTTCCATAATTGACAATTTACATCTTTTAAGGAATATGATAGATTATGCCGATAGCAAGCATTTGCCCATGGCTCTTCTGTCTCTTGACCAGGAAAAGGCGTTTGATCGGGTTTCGCATGAATATATGTTTTCGGTTCTAACAGCCTTTGGGTTTGGTCCTTCTTTTGTTAGTTGGATTGAACTTTTATACCATAATGTTAACTCTAAAGTTCTTGTCAACGGTTTTCAGACGGATTCTTTTTCCGTAACTAGATCCGTTCGACAGGGCTGTTCCCTTTCACCTTTACTTTTTGTTTTATGCCTAGAGCCTCTGGCGATTGCCTTGAGGAAGGACATAGGGGTTCCTGGAATGCCTTGTCCGGGCACTCCCGAGGTAGTCAAGGTGGTACAATATGCTGACGACACCACCTGCGTCATTACCACTGAGACATCCGTGAAGAGAGTTTTAGAGGTCTTTGACCTTTATTCACGGGCCTCGGGTAGTAAACTTAATAGGGAAAAGTGCAAAGGTTTGTTTGTAGGTAGCTGGAAATATAGAAAGGATAGTATTATTCACGATATTTCTTTTTCCAGCAAGCCTCTGAAGCTGCTGGGAGTATTCCTGGCTTCTTTAACAGAACCGGAACTTAATTCATCTAAGAAGGAATTAATCCTTCACAGACACAGTGACAACTGGCCAATCATTTTTGATAAATTTGGTAAAGGCTTAGATGTCTGGAAATTTAAATCTTTGACCATCCCTGGAAAAGCTAAAGTCGCTACGGTGATGTGTCTCAGTAAGTTGTGGTACGTAGGTCAGGTCCTTAACCTGCCCGAACCACAGCTTAAACAGTTTAATTCCAGCGTCTATAGTTTCATTTGGAGTGGTGGTCCGGAATATGTAAGGAGGGCCACAATGATAGGGCCGCGTGACAGGGGCGGTGCTCATGTCACGGACATTGCCTTAAAATTGTCGGCCTTCCGAACAGTTCACATTTCAAAACTCTTGTGTCCGGATTTCTATCATAAATGGAAGTTTTTTGCTCTGTATTGGCTTAAATACCCCTTGAGGGAATTTTTAGGTAACAGAGCAGTTATGCCATCTCTTTATACTCCTTTGTTTTATAAACATTGTATGGAGAGTTTTAATCGTTTTCTTTCTCTTTCCACAGAACCTCCGAGTGGCATTCTTGTCACGAAGAGGGTATACGACCTTTTCATTGAGAAGACTTTCCTACCACCTGCCATAGAGTCCAAACATCCAACCAGGGACTTCAGTGTTACGTGGAAAGCCGTGCAGAACCCTTTACTGTGCCCCGAGTTGAAGTCCATGGTCTTCCGCTCGGCTCATCACGTTTTGCCCACTAACATGCTGTGGTTCCTGCGTTACCAGGGCCGGAGCAGAAAAGAATGTTATATGCTTGACTGTTCCGGGGTAGAAGATCAAAATCACCTCTTTCTGTTCTGTCCAGTAGTTAAACCCATATGGGACTTTATTAACCAGTTTCTAACCAAAGTAATCGGCAAACCAGTTTTTGTCGACATTAATGCTGTTATCTTTTCCGACGTACGTTTCACTTCTAAAAAGGAACTGATTTTTATGAGTCTGTTTCTGATCAATGTTGTTAAACGTTGCGTCTGGATTTATAGATGTAAAGCGTATAGAGAAAGTTGTCAAGTGACAACTAGATCTATTTGGAACGAGGTGGACCGTTTCGTTTCTTTTCGTTATAAAGTAGATCAGAAGAGGTTTTGTTCTTC
>OW387137.1:7966120-7998620 GCA_936440205.1 Lepidonotus clava | reverse complement strand
ATAATTTGTCTGTTAACGCCTATATATATAATGTAAGTTACATTTGTACCTATTAGCAAGACTATTCATGTAAGAATTAATATGGTCAATGAATTAAAAAAACAACAAAAACAAACAAAAACAAAACGACTTCTTTTATCACAACCACTGGATGGCTGCCATCCACTAGTCAATCTAGCACAACATCCAGGTATTAGGGTCTTGTGGCAGTGGGCATGCCGGTCAAAATTTTCAGTTTATTTTTTCATAAATTGCCCCATAAACAACAACTGACAAACAAGAGGGGATTATCTTCTATCAACACGTTGACTACTGAGGTGATCCCCACTGGATCTAGATATACAGCCTTAAGGGAGTTTCAGGTCCCACAACACATCTCGAGACTTCAATGTGTCTCTATCTACCTAATCATATTAAGAGCTATGTGCAAAAATAGGTAATTACGATTGCATTATCATCTACGATTGAGGCATGATTGTATACTATAAATGAAATATTTTCGAAATACTTTATAAAAACTGAAAAGATACATTACGTATATGCCAGGGGTGGATCCAGATTGTGTTTCCGGGGCTAGAGTTTCACATCAAAAACAGCTATATTTGGCCAAAATTAGGAAGGGGGGGGGGGGGGGGGGGGGGGGGGGGGGGCTCAGGCAGCCCATTCCCCTAAATCCGTCCCTGTATGGGAGCATCTGAAACTCCCTATTGTTTCGGTCTTACAATCAGTGAGTTTTTTTTACCTCCCCCCCCCCCCCCCCCTTGTCATGTTTCGTCATGCAGCCCTTGACCCCGCCTCTAGAAATGATGTTATATCAACCCCCCCTTAAATCAGAGAAATAGTATAAAAAAAGAATGATTTTCTCGCATAAAAACATGACCATCCAATAGAAAAATTTAAAGAAAAATCATCCTTTCATTATCCCAACCTAACCTAAAATTGTCTCTGAAATTCTTGAAATTGATTTCTTTTGCAACATGATGTCATGCACCACATGACCCCCCCCCCCCCCCCCCCTTGTCATGTTTGGTCATGGAGACATGAGTCCCCCTCCCCTCCCCCCTGCTGCATGAGGTCATTTATGGACAGCCCCTTTTTCCAAAGGATTGAATTGATATAATTCTAATAAGTGGCGCTCCTGAAAATAGATCTCTCTAGATCTGCTACGACCACGAATGGGTCATACAGGGAAGCTAAAATTAATGGTCACCCCGAAATGACTTAATTACGGCCATGTTATGCTGTTATGGCCCAAGACGTGGGTTTAGCGAGTTTATGAGGGGAAAGAGGGAGGGGGGTCATTAGGTACACACAATCTGTAATTGATCATAATATGACCTGATCCAACGGCCCGGCAACAAAGGGCGTCCATTTCAAGGACGTAGACCCATAAAATTGACAGGGCAACCTGGCCATTTCTTAAATCCGACATGCGCCATGAAGAAAAATATTAACAACATGACATAGGTCATTTCTTAAATTCGACATGCAATATGAAGGGCTTTTAAAATCAACATGAATATCAAAAGATAGGGACATGCGACATGGCTATTTCTTCAATTCGGCATGCGACGTGGGTCCCCTCCGTCTACACCCCTATAACAGGGCTCACCACTTGAGGGGATGATGGGGGGGGGGGGGGGGGGGGGTGGTAGAGGACAAGGGGGCATGGGGGAATGTGGGGAACGAGAGGGGGCGGGGGTAGGGGCAGGTTCAGATCCAGGGGGGTCCTGGGGTCCTGACCCCCCCTCCCTTTTGGGGGACACTTAAACTTCATAAATAGGAAAAAACGTCGCTCATGCATGGGCGAATGAAGTACTTTGCCTTTCTGTTTTGTAAGCGGAGCTCTTTTGTTCAGATTGATTATGAATTTGAGTGGATTCCATTCTTTAATTCATCAATTTAGGGAATTTCAATTCTTCTGAACTTAGGTTTAGCTGAAATGCTTTGTAGTTTCGAGAATCAATCACAGCAGTTTCTATCTAATTTGCAATTCCAAACTGAATTAATAGAAATACAACCAAGCTATAACCCAATCTATTTGTAAAACTGCTGATCTATACCGGGATAGACTCAATTTAATTTGAATTTAACCAAGAAACTTCATATTCGTATTGGATAGTACGTGAATCAGAACTCCTGTCGTAACACTTACAGAAATATAAGATCACAAACAAAATCATCACAACGCCCCCCCCCCCCTCCTCCACGTGAACTCCAATAGAAGTACCCAATATTTATTATGTAACATGGTCAAACAATAAACAAACAATCAGAAACGACGACAGCACCTATTGCAAGAAACGAGTCGACGTAGGCCTAATAGCCTCCGCATTGTTAGGCACTGTATAGACCTTGTGCAGGTGTAGTCATATGACCCCCTTTTTGGTGATCACCACGTGCTTATCAATTCTAGTACGAATATAATGTCATACTGAGATTTGTATTATACTAAATCTTGATTGATCAATCAATGGCGTCTAGGCCCTTTCTTGGTGTTATGACGTCCTCTGCACAACGTCTATAGTTGTACTCGTTCACCTATAATCCGTCGATTGCTATCAAACGCCAAGATCACAACATTCCGATCAGTGTGAAGTGGACTCGTTGCCACGTTCCACAAGCCAATTGAAAAATACTTGTTCATTTCAGTGCCACCTGAGGAGTCCGCATGATATATATTCGCGCTGATATATTTTCGCTACTTCCACAAAACCACAGAGAACGCCAATAAAATCAAACAGAATCATTCTATAACAAAAGCCTAATCACACAGCAACCCATATTAAAACAATAATGTACATAGTATCAGTGAAATAAGATCATTCTAAATATAGATGTCAACGAAATCATGGTGATTGAGTCGCCGGTGTGTCTGGTGACGTCACGCGGGCCCCGTGGGGGTGGAGGTGAGAACCCCGCGGCAGAGATCCGGGCGGGCAGACGACATTTGACGACAGTTGACGACCGGCGCGGGAGGAGGACACACCTGTAGGTGAGATACCAACGACAACTTTTATTTCAGGAGGGTGCACATGTTGTGGATCATATTGCGTGGAGAATTCAAGGAAGCCTAATTCTGTTCTGGTCAGTGGTAAGTATATTCTGTGGAAGAAGTTTGACTTTTTTTTCTTAAATTGAAAACGCATGGAATAGTTGGGTCAAACTTCAAACTTTTATTTCAGGAGGGTGCACATGTTGTGGATCATATTGCGTGAAGAATTCAAGGAAGTCTTATTCTGTTCTGGTCAGTGGTAAGTATATTCTGTGGAAGAAGTTTGACTTTTTTTTTCTGAAATTGAAAACGCATGGAAAAGTTGGGGCTCAAAGTCAAACTTCAAAGGGGGCGGGTCGGACTGGATCCTACCGCCGCCCGCCGCCCGTCTTCTTGTCCCAAGTTTTTCTTAGTAGTTTCCGACGTCAACTAATTCCATCCTCTTTCATGACAAACGTCATTTTCAAGAGTGTGGGAGAATTAGAAAAATACTATTGTCAAGGGTGTTCCTTCACATTGAAAGTTATTGCTATTGGTTGATATGTTCACATGCGGGAAATATATATTTCTGCGAGTGACATTTGTAGACTATTCGTTCAAGTTTTCATTAATTCGATGTGCTGTCCCAATTTCTAACTAAACAAGAGGAAGTTTGCTTTGTGTAGTATAAGATTGAGATAAAAGAGTAGAGTAGTACTTTGTAGAATGTTATGTCAACTCTAGATTGGGTTCGGCCACTACACATTGTATTATCTGTCCTAATGTAGAAAGCGTTAGACCAGTCAGTGACATTGTTCAGCCAAACACTTTGACGTCACAGTGATTGAAATGAACACGTTGTTTGAAATGATCATGTTTGAAATGAACACGTTGTTTGAAATAAACATGTTTTTTGAAATGAACACGTTATTTGAAATGAACATGTTGTTTAAAATGAACACGTTATTTGAAATGAAAAACGTGTACGTTCTTTGAAGTGCCACACAGGGGAGGGGGGCGGCGGACGGGCCTTGCCCCCCTCCCGTGTTAATAATGTTTGTGGGGGCCCCCTCCCCTGTGCGTTCATGTTTTTGTCCCCCCCCCCCCCCCCCCACTATAAATTCCTTGATCCGCTCCTGCTTGCAATCTAGATCCTTTCAATAAAGTTATTAATTTTAGCAGATAACACTTTGTTCAGTTATTTTCGCTAATACTGTTTTTGGTATTATGACTCTAGTTGCTACCATACTTGCTTAAGGCGGTTTTGCTCATACAGGTTCGACTTCTGTGAGCGCGCCTCCAAACTCCCTATAGAATTCTACACCGGAGGGCCGAAAGTTTGAGAAGAAAAAGGGCTGCATTCGGACACGAAAAAAAACTGAAATGAAAATATTATGGCCGGGCCATGCGCCATTTGGCATATCAGAAACAGTGAAAATTAGAATGTATCAAAATAGTACATTCCATTGAAAATGTCTCATTCACCTCTCAGGAGTACGCCATTGTCGTATTGCAATTTGTTCTGCATGACATAATCAATGAGACTGATGACTTTATAAAGAGGAAAAAACAAGAGTACCTAATTTGACAGATCTATATACTTTTAAAATTTTAACACAGGGCTTGACATTAAGCATTGCCACGCGCAGGTAATTAAAACTTCTGGTGGGGAAGGTGTATTTTTGACGTTAACCTGCACATATGCCATAATGATAATGATCCGTCTTCACTGCAGTAAGAACGGGTGGGTTATGCACTGGAAAAAGTGAATGCTGTAAATTTGCAGCAGAATTCGCTGGCAACAACGGTTTCAATAAATTTTGCTGTACAACTTTTACTCACGCACTCACTCTCAATCACATTCTGTAGCTGTTCA
Source organism: Lepidonotus clava (assembly GCA_936440205.1). Classification (NCBI taxonomy): domain Eukaryota; kingdom Metazoa; phylum Annelida; class Polychaeta; order Phyllodocida; family Polynoidae; genus Lepidonotus; species Lepidonotus clava. Next base: position 7,993,770 of record OW387137.1, on the reverse strand, counting down.
CGACGAGGTTTTAGACACTCTTTTTGCCGTACAAGATACGCATGATATTGTAATCTAACAGTGGTAGTATCGTCTGCTTTCATAGAAAGAGTGTCGCATCTTTCCTAGTTTAATCAACCTATTATTCACCTTGATATTATATTATATACTTTTCTTTCAAATGGAAGATATTTATCTTATGTACATGCCTAGATTATTATAAATCTCCACATTTGCAATGATATAGCTATTTAAAACGATACAGCAACTACATTCCTAAATTTCTTTCCATGGGGCTGAAATTTTGTGCTTAGCTTACCTTTATTTAATACAATTTTGTTCCTATTACACTATTCCTATACTTTTTTTCAATTGATCAGCACTTTTTTGAAAAGCCTTCTAATGTGATTTTCTCAATCATGCTAGGACTGTGTCATCTGCATACATTTTGCAGTAATTTCCTCGTATAACTTTATATACATGTATATATCATTTATATGATTAATAAATAACAATGGCATCAACAGGCTACCTTATTAGACAACACAATCCACTATCACCTCTTCCCCATGGGGGTTCCGGGGAAGAATATGCCTCCAGTAGCCCCTGCTTGATACCTGATATATTTTCATTATTCATTTATATCTTTAGAAAATGTCCTTGTTGATTCCATTACAGCAGTATGTGTGCCCCGTTCTTTTCTAAAACCACTTTTGACAATCAGTCAACAATTTGTCAGCCTCGAAATGCATTGTTAACGGTTTATAGACACCCACATGGGGGTACTGGGGTGTGGCTTCTGCTCCTGTGAAGAATATCAGTTCCAAGTAACCCCTGCTGATATCAGGCGATAATAGGGGGGACCCAGCATTGGCCAAGTGGTTCTTTGGGTTCAATTCCCGGTTGGTGCTGGGTCCACCAAGGGATGAGGCACAGCAAAAATGATCTGCAGTTTTGATCCCCTGTGGTTTGCCCGTCCTGTCACCTTCATCTCATAGATACAATCACCAAAGACATTCGTCCCAACCTGTTTTTGCTGTGAATATGACCTTAGTTGTCGAAATGGTGTTTAACATCCATTTCTCACTCACTCACTCTTGACATTTCTTGCGGTCATGGTGAGAGAATCCCTTTCCTACCTGGGCAACCCACGGAGATATCAGTAAAGCGCAGATCTTCTCTGCAGACTCTTTGCAGCACCACACTCTGGAATTTCTTGCAGTTAAAAAATCTGTTGCTGTTATGGTGACGAGATGAGATTGGTATGTGGCATCCATCCAGCATTCCTATTACATTAGGCAACTTGTTGACACCTTCTTGGTCAAAAACTCTGGATAGTCCTTGCAAACTCTCCAGATTAAATAGGCTTTGAATAATTGCTGTTGCATAGTAAGATGCATAGATTTGTAAAAGGCTTTTGATGCAGTTAATCATGTGATATTATTAGGAATTAAAAACATAAATCTTAATTTGGATCTTTTGCTTAAGTAGTTTTTTAACCAATGTACAATTCTAAACACCACTACATCAGCCTTCACCCCGTGGGGGTACTGGGGTAGAATAGGCCCCCAGTAGCCCCTGCTGATCATACAAGGCGACGATAGGGGGGACCAAGCACTGACCAAGTGGTTCTTTGGGTTCAATTCCCGGTTGGTGCTGGGTTTACTAAGGGATGAGGTACAGCAAAAATGATTTCCAGGTTATTAACCCCCATGGGGGTTCTGTGTAAGAATAGGCCCCCAGTAGCCCCTGCTGATCGTATAAGGCAACAATTGGGGGGACCCAGCACTGACCAAGTGTTATTTTGGGTTCAATTCCAGGTTGGTGCTGGGTTTACTAATGTGACCTTAGTTGTTGAAACGGCGTAAAGCATACTAACTAACTCCCTGTGATTCTTGATCACATACAAAATGTAGCTGGATATGTAGGCCAGAGCATTGTATTTTGGGTGGCAACCATCCTCTAGCCTGTGGTATAGTGCTTTGTATCGTGTTTTTTCATCAAATTGATGAATTACATTTAACAGTCTCGGTGTAAACAAATTTGTCACATATTTTCATATTGTTTATAAGCTTATTTGCCCTGTATACTCTGTGGTCAAGGAGGTCTTGGTATATCTCTCGAAAGGTCACAGTTGATCGGTCCTTCCCAAAAATAGGAGAAATTATGATTGGAATATCACGAAAGCTAGATCTGCGGAGTGAGGGAGACCCAGCACTGACCAAGTGGTTCATAAAGTTGGATTCCGGGTTGGTGGTGTCTATGTTTGCCCATCCTGTCGCACTCATCTCATAGATACGTGTTTTGACTAGGTCAGTCTTTGGTGATCGTGTCTGAAAAGTCTGAAATCATTTGAACTAGTTTTTGCTGTAAAAATATGACCCTGGCTGTCAGTACGGTGTAAAACATCTATCACTCACTCACTCACTCACTTATCCAGACCTAATGTCAAGCTTGTTGTTCTCAGGGGGGGAAAAAGGGGAAAAAACAATTTTGCCATGAATATGACCTTAGTTATCCAAACAGTGTAAAGGATCCTTTTCTTTCTACTGATTCCCTGTTAATAGTTTTTTTTTTTTTTTTTTTTAGTTAGTTTTTATTTAGGGAATAGGGGAATCGTCATTGACAATTTTAATTCCCCACCCTCTCAAGAAGACAAATACCTTTCGATTCCATGATACATCATTTCAAAGTCAGCTTTCACATAATTGTACAGTAGGTGAAAACACATTTTGAAAACCATTTGGTGAGACAAAGATGAATATAATGACACAAGTTAGGGCAAATATATTTACTTATGAAATACCTGGTTAGATATATGGGTTATTATAATAAAGATTTATTGATTTTTTAAGGGATTTCTTTGATTGACTATTTCTTATTGCAACTGGTAAAGCATTCCATTCATCTACTGCTCTATAAAGAGTACTGCGGTAATATCTAATATTTTCAATCTTCGGTACCAGTAATAAGAAACCATCATGATTTCTAGTTGCAATATCCCTTTTGTCAACATACACTAGGTTTTGTAACAACGTATAAGCATACAAATTCAAATGCATTTTCCTCCTATAAGTTAATACAAAGAGCTCTGCATTACGATGTAGTGTTTCAGTTCTTTCTCGTTGCTGATAAGGGACAGTATATTGGTTATAAACAATTCTCAGGGCATCATTTTGCAGTTTTTGTGATTGAGTGTTCACGTACAAAATGTTTTGCTCATATATAAAATCACCATAGTCAAACAATGGTAAGATCATAGTTTTATAAATAGTAAGGGCAGCACGTTCAGTTATAAAATACCTTATTTTCCTTAGAAATTTTAGTTTCAGTTGAACTTGGGAAACTATTTTATTTCTATGTGGACCAAAATCCAATTCAGTATCCAATGCAACTCCAAGATAATTGAAGTTATACACTCGTTCTAGTAGTGAATTATCCAGAGATAATGATAATTCATCTCGGGTTTGTCCTGCCCCCTTCCTAGCTGGGTCAAAAAACATCCATTTGGTTTTGGATTTGTTTAGATTCAATAGGTTATTACAAAACCATTTACTAATAGTATCTAGGTGTTGGGCAACTGTTTCAGTGTTGTTATCATAGACAACAGCGTCATCTGCATGCAAGATTAAGTTATCTCTAAATTTGAGTCCTAGTTCATTAACAAATAATAGGAAGAGGACAGGACCTAACACAGATCCCTGTGGTACCCCGTATGATATGGTCTTGGTAGTTGATATATATCCATTTAAGAATACATGTTGAGTTCTATGACTAAGATAAGAGCTGAACCAATTCAGGGTATTTCCTGATATGCCAACATATTCCATTTTAGTAAGTAATAATCTGTGATTTATTGAATTTTTTTCTAAATCCATGTTGAGAAGTTAAGATATCATTGGCATACAGGTAGTTGTTTAATCGGTAACATACAATTTTTTCAAGGATTTTGCCAGGTAAAGGCAACAATGAGATCGGTCTCAGTTCTTTTACATAACTGACAGATGAAACCTTTGGTAAAGGAATTACTATTGCATGTTTCCATGCAGTTGGTACAGTTCCTGTGGATAACGAGCTATTATATAATTACAGGTTCTATTTAATTGTGATATTAATGCATCTATTATAACAGTTGATCGTATGTCTGAAACAGCTGATGATTTAGAAGTGTCGATCTTACTCAAAGTTACCAACATATCATCAGGAGTAATTTCATTTTGTAAAAAATCACCAAACAGGTTTAATCTAGTAGAGGTTGATTTGAAATTCCTGATACAGTTTTCAATACCACCCATATCTCTCAGCATTGGGCTTGCCATTTTTTCTCCTACATCGACATAATAATCATTTATATATGTAGCTAATGTAGTACCGGTAACTATTTCACTGTTTTCATTCTCAAGGGATGAAATGATGTTTTGAGTATCAGTAGTAGGAAAAAGTTTATTAATTTCTTTCCAAAATTTTTTAGGATTATCATGATTTTCTACTAATTTCGCCTGAATCGTTCTTGCTTTAGAATTTTTAATTGCGGTCGATATTCTATTTTTTAAAAATTTTGCCATGTTCCAGTCATCAGCTTTCCCCATGCGTTTCGCCCTCTTAAAGAAGTAATCCCTATCACGCATCAGCCCAATAATATCATTTGTCAACCAAGGAGGTTTTTGTTCAGGGATTATCATTTCCTTTATAGGACATAATTTATTTAGAGATAGGGTAATATTATTTAAAAATATTTCCCACAAAACATTTGGATCAATAGTTCCAGGGTCATGGTATACAGACCAATCACAGGCTGCTAACATAGTATTAAAAGAAACTGTATTATATCTAGTATAACTACGCCCAACTGTTCTCTTTATGGGAATATGTATAGATTGTTTCTTTCTTATCATGTATATAGGCATATGATCACTAATATAACAGCATATTGTACCTTTAGCTATCACATGAGGACAATCAGTGTATAGTACATCAATAAGAGAGGAGGTATCTACTGTCACACGAGTTGGAGTTGTAATAATCTGAGTCATTCCCAAGCGTTCTGATAAACGACTCAATTTAGTTCTGTTACATAAATTATTGTTCAAGTGATTGATGTTCATATCACCTATTAATATAGTCTCCATTCTATTAGTTTCTTCTTCTTTAAGGATATTGTATATATAATCAGAAAATATCTTGACAGAGCCTTGGGGGGGGTCTATAACATAATACCAATCGTAATGGTTTGATATTGGTATTTTAACAATTAGACTTAATAACTCAAAGTCCTTTGTAATAATATTCAAACTTGGGAGCCATAATCTATATGAGTACGTATTACGTAGGTATAAACAGAGACCTCCTCCTCTTTTGTCTATGAATTCCGTTCGGTCTAGACGAACCAAGTTATAGCCATCGATTGTAATAGCAGCATTTGGTACGTCATTCGTAAGCCAGGTTTCACAAAAAGCTATTATATCAAAAATATCAAACACATATTGAATTTGATTAATCTTATGAAATAAGCTTCTAATATTTACGTGTACCAATTTTAATCCCTTTATCTGTTTAATATCTTCTATAGTATACATAATTTACAAGCAACAAGTGAGTTATTTGCCCAAAAAATATGTACAATGAAGATGGAGATGAGATGAAAAATGATAGCAATTTTAGTCAAGTAGCAACATGGTGACTGAATTTGCGTCATAATACGGTTTTCGTCACAGCTCCAATAAAGAGCTGGGGTCCATCTGAGTTCAGTTTATCAGTATTTTCCTCTAAATATTAGTAGTTTTGTCAATCAGTTCCCAGATCTCGCCTGCAATATAGTCAATAGTATCAGTTTGGTTATCGAAGTGACAGCCATCGTCGTCCAGGTATTTGTAACGATGCTGCCATAGCTTGCGGCCCAGACAATGGTGAACTATGGAGGCGGTTTGTGGGGCTGCTAACCCATTTTTGTCATTCAACTTTGTTATTGATGCATTCAAGGCAGTTATACAAAAGTTCATTTTCGTTTGATCATCCTTTGATGCCTCGGTTTTATTGTATTTGGAGATGTCCATTTCAATTATGGGCAAGAAGACTAGTTTTCCTTTTGGAGATAGTTCGTGTATAGAGGCAATTCCAGATTCCATAGTATCTGTTTTTTTCCTAACTATTTCTTCTGAGCAGTCTGCGGGCATACTCACATATCTCTCACCTGGTGTTTTTGAGACTGATATCACAAATGCCACCGTAAATTAAGACCATATCAGCATGCTTATCGAATATAAAGATATCCCTTGCTTTCTTCATCAATGTTCTCATATGGGCTCCGGGCATTACATGCATAATCATTTTTGCACCAGTCATATGTTTAAGAGTTTTCTCGAGCCCTTCCACGGGAGTCTGAAACAATATATACCTTGACCATACTGCCAACAACTTACACTAGTTCACAGATTCTAGTTCCCCGTCGCGATGCAATGGTGGAACAGATCTGTACTTAAAACTAAGAAATGGGGCAGTGGTCAGTGGAAGGGCGTAAGTAAGGGTTACAGTACCTTCAGTCTTGAGTCAGTCACATTAAACTGGTTTATGCAATGATTAAGGTGGTATGAAGTACTAAATTCAGATCGACCTACATTCGATCACCTGACGGCACTGGTTTATGTGGTGCCTGCTGTGCCTATGGCTATTTCATACTCCCTTGGGAATTGGCTTTTTAGCTCTGCACAGATCTCAATAAGGATTTTCCCCATGGAGTTCAACCCACGATATGTTTTATTTTGTAGTTGATTTGAGTTGATGGTACATCCTGCACCCCATTTTCCATCAAGAGTAGCCTCCACAAGAAGGTCATCACTGGTTGCAAACAAGATGCGTCGGAGGTCTTGATTTTGCAAGTACTTCTCTCGCATTATTTCCTTTACTATCAATTCTGACTGGTCGTCCCAGGCCTTACTATAGATAGCTTTCCCGATTCTTTTCGCAGTATATGGACATGGCGTGTCCAGGATTTGCTCCATGTACTTTTTGTGATCAGCGAATTTAGCCTTTCCATAGCTAATTGCCTGCTCAGCCGATTTAAAGATCGTGTTTTGGATCATTATTGGTGAGGGATACATGTTGGATAGAGGTGCCAGATGGCTTGCAAAGGCGGTCAGCTTCTCCCAATTTCCTGGTTTTAGTACTGGCAATTTTTACTATGTCAGGAACGTCTTCACAGAGGTTTGTGGGTCCGTAGTAGACGCTGTCAATTACAACCCCCATACCTTTTTGCTGTGATTTCATGCCGGATCTAGCTGCTAAGTCTACAACAATTCTGGCACCATTTCTCTTCTTCTTTATGGTCGGATTCATGTCTGGATTTACCCAAATTTTCTGCGTTGTATCACTTCTAGCTAGGTCCTTTTTGTGTGCTAATAGGTAGTCACGAAGCTCGAGTGATTGAAGGATCACCACAATTGTACGAGTACCTTTGTTCAGACCTGATCTGTATGCAATGTCAATGTCGTTTTTGACCATGTTTGGGACTATCTTAGACAGAATGTTGTATGCAATGTCCTTGACATTTTCTCCTCGTGTCTCAGAGATACCATCCAAGCATATGTTATGTTTCCTATTTGAATTGTCTAGCTGAGCCAGTTCCAAATCAAAAGCTTGCATACGGCGTTCCATATCCCTCACCTGAGATTCAAGGCTATTCACAGCGCAGCGGAGCGTGTTATTTTCATTGCGCAGTTGCCTACAGGCGTCTTTGTTTTCATCTATGTCTTTCTGGGAGAAAGTTAGTGAATTTTGAGTTTTGGTACATGTTTCATTTAATGTTTTAATATCATCCGACTGGGTTTTGAGAGTTGCTTGTATTGAAATCAGGGCTTTTAGGATCGGGTCTGACGGCTGTTCCGTGTCAGTTGTATCAAGGATTGGGTCTGACGGCTGTTCTGTGTTAGTTGTTTTTGTCTCAAGAGAATCAACAGCCAGTGATATCTGGACATGTCTAACGACAGCAGACCTGAGATGGTTCATGTTCCTGTTTAACTCTGCAACGGTGTTAATGACATCTTCATTAAATGACCTGATATCGTTTTATACTAACGTGTTAGAATCTTTCACACCAGCCACTGACACATGAACACCTCTTGAAAGGTGAAAGTGCTCCAATTTGTCAAAAGTGTAACACCAAACTAATGGTGGAGTACATCATGTTGAAGTGTAAGAAGACAAATGAAAGTTTCCAGCAGCATCTCTAAAACAGAGCCCCGTGGGGGTCCGGGTAAGAATAGATCCTCAGTAGCCCCTGCTGATTGTATGAGGCGACGATAGGGGGGACCCTGAACTGACCAAGTGGTTCTTTGGGTTCAATTCCGGTTGTTGCTGGGTTCATTAAGGGATGAGGTACAGAAAAAATGATTTCCAGGTTTTGATCCCCTGTTGATTGCCCGTCCTGTCACCTTCATCTCATAGATTCGATCACCAAAGACAGAATTCGCCCCAAATTGCTTTCACTGCAAAAATGATCCTGGCTATCAGTATGGCATGAAATACCCAACACTCACTCATTCTCCCGGCTCCATCAAGATTTGTAAACTTGCCGCTGCATAGGTCCCAGCATGTATGGGCCCTTCCTTACATTCACCTCTAACGTGACCAGTTTGTTTCCACCTGAGGCAAAGGAGTGGTCTGCTCAGTACTGTCTCCAAACCAGTGAACTGTTTACCTAGGAAGGAAACAAACCTTGTCTGGTATTGTGTTAGGGTTTTCAGCCTCAAGGCAATCTTGTTTAATCTCATTTGGTAGGCCATCTACTTGAGAAATTACCTCTGAAGTACAAAGAACATTTCCATATTAGCTTAAAGAATTTTCTAACATAACATTGTCATGCTCGCTGAAATAAGGCAACCAGTGAACTCTCAAAAGAAGAGTTAGAAGTCCAGTGGATTTGGCCATCCTTAAAAAGTAAGATTGCTGTACAAGAGCCACCACCTTTTTAAGAGAAACCAATGTAACAGCCACTGTGGGGGTTCTTAGTAAGAAGGCAATGAAGATTAGCAACCAGAAAAAGTAGATGAAAGCTCGCCACACAAAGACATGTATTTTGCCTTTAGTGAGCAATTATTGTAGTGATGGACATGCCCCCAACTGTTCAAAACTGGAACCCGGTACCCAGAACACCACCACTGTGACTACAGGAGGTAGGAACGTCTTCTCATTGAAAAGCTCGTATACCCTCTTTGTGACAAGCATGCCACTTGGAGGTTCTGTAGAAATAGAAGAAAACTATTAAAACTTTCCATTCAGTGTTTATAAAACAATGGAGTATAGATAGATGGCATGACTGCTCTGCTACCCAAAAATTCAAAGGGTTATTTGAGCCAATACAGGGAAAAAATCTTCCATTTATGATAAAAAAAGAAAAACAGGCACGATTATTAATATGTGAACTGTTTGAAAGGCCGACAATTTCAAGGCAATGCATGTGACATGAGCACCACCCCTGTCACTTGGCCCTATCGTTGTGACCCTCCTAACATACTCAGGACCTCCACTCCAAATGAAACTATAAACTCTGGAATTAAACTGTTTAAGATATGGCTCTGGCAGGTTAAGGACCTGACCCACGTACCACAACTTATTGTAGCGACTTTGGCTTTTCCAGGGATGGTCAAAGATTCAGATTTCCAGACATCTAAGCTTTTGTTAAATTTGTCAAAAATAGTTGGCCGGTTGTCACTGTGTCTATGAAGGATTAACTCCTTCTTTGACGAATTAAGTTCCTGTTCTGTTAAAGAAGCCAGGAATACTCCTAGAAACTTCAGAGGCTTGCTGGAAAAAAGAAATACCATGAATAATACTATCCTTTCTATATTTCCAGCTACCTACAATTGAACCCTTACACTTTTCCTTATTAAGTTTACTTCCCGAGGCCTGCGAATAAAGGTCAAAGACCTGTAAAACTCTCTTCACGGACGTCTCAGTGGTGATGACACAGGTGGTTTAGTCTGCATATTGTACCACCTTGACTACCTCGGTAGTGCCAGGACAAGGCATTACAGACCCCCGTGGGGGTACGGGTAAGAATAGGCCCTCAGTAGCCCCTCAGTAGCATCGTATGAGGCGACGATAGGGGGGACCCTGCACTGACCAAGTGGTTTTTGGGTTCAATTCCCGGTCAGTGCTTGGTTCACTAAGGGATGAGGTACAGCAAAAATGATCACTGGGTTTTGATCCCCTGCTGTTTGCCCGCCCTGTCACCTTCATCTCATAGATTCGATCACCAAAGACAGAATTGGTCCCAACTGGTTTTCGCCGTGAAAATGACCCTGGCTGTCGGTACGGCGTAAAACACCCAAGACTCACTCACTCACTCTTTGTTTGACAAGGTAATATCATAAACTACTAGTTTATCAATGAATTTCTTTATCATGTTGTATTTCTTTGCTAAGAAAAGAGCTAGTAAGTTTTTCATCAAAATACATTTAGTTTATCTTTTGATACCTCATCAGGCCTGCTTGGTTCACTAAGGGAAGAGGTAGAGCAAAAATGATTGCTTGGTTTTGATCCCCTGCTGTTTGCCCACCCTGTCACCTTCATCTCACAGATATAATCACCAAATACAGAATTCATCCCAAGTTGTTTTCGCCGTGAAAATGACTCTGCATGGCTGTCAGTATAGCGTAAAACCTTCATCACTCACTTCAATATTCACTCTCACATCAGAAATTATTGTATATATTGCTCTATTCATTTATTGCTTCTCTTTGTTTGGGTTGTGATCTGTGTTGTTCATCCCTGTAGGCTCTTCTACCTTCTCTGGAGGAGTCCATATTCTGTTCTCTGTAGTGACTTTGTTCAATTTCTCTTGTTGTGGATTCCCTGGAGGAAGTGTTCATAGATTAAAACTATCAAATGGTCATGCCAAGCCCTATGATGTTTGACACTTACATAACCAACAACTTCAAGAGCAAATTGGTCCCCACATCTCGTTGGCACTACGTTGTCAATAATACTGTTCCTTTAACTTTGGCTTGAATATAGACCCCCAAAAGCCCCTGCTGATCATATAAGATGACGAAAGGGGGGACCCAGCACTGACCAAGTGGTTCTTTTGGTTCAATTCACAGTTGTACTTGGTTCATTAAGGGATGAGGCAAAATGTTGCTCTTCAAAGTGAGGCAACGCCATTAGATGGGCTTCTTTATCTTCTGTATAAGCTTGCTAACCCCTATAAGTAAGTTCGGAATTTTACTAGGCAAAACATCTTCAAAATCGATCATTCCTGGTGGAATGTAGTTTCGTCCACACCGACGTCGCAGCATATTGTGGAGACAAGCAAGTTAAAGGAATATGTTTTGCCTAGTATTTGTGTCATGGGAGAACCCTTGTTGAAGAACTTAAAAGTTAGGGTTCCGTTCTTAGCCCTGTTCCTAGCGTCAATATGATTTTACAATCTTTCACAAGTACTTTGTCTAGGTTTTTGAGTGATGACGCAGGCTTTGGCAAGGGGGGTAAAGGGGACAGGGTAAACCTTCCCTTTACCTCTACCATCTCTATTACCTCTCTACCTCCTCCCATTCCCTGCCACCAGGAGTCGGGTCTACCAGGCGCTGCTGTTGGTAGCTGCACTGGTTCATCGTCTGTCAGGTTGGCGGGTCCTCTGGGTGCTATGGTGGTGGCTGCTGCTGCTGCTACCCAGGGCAACTCACTCCTTCATTGTTTGACTGCGGGTTGTCCAAGGTAGTCCTGGTCATTGTCATCAAAGTCTCGACAAAGTCTAGAAACACAGCTGACCTTCACAATTGAACTCCTTGAAAAAGGTAGAAGTCCTGGTAAAAGGCCCCTTCACTTTTTAGTACAGGTCAATATAAACAGCAAAGAACAGAAAGTACACTTTGATCTAAGACTGATTCTAAATCCAAACGAAATACTTGCCAACTGGTATGTTGAGTAAATACTGCAATTACTTTTGCTAGAGCAAATTGACCAGCTACAGCCATAACAATATCTTTAAAAGAAACTATAATGGTCCGAAATTATTGTGGATAAGTGGCGAGTCTATAAGGGAAAGACAAATGCAGCAAATTGTCTGAGATCCAGTTTTATTATAGTGAAAACAGTTCACAAAAAATATGTTCTCAATTTGGGGCTTCAGCTTTGTCTCAATAAAGTCAATGTTCCAGAAAAATAGTCGCAAATACAAAATAGTATCTTTGCAATAAAGGCTAATATTCTACAGAGTGAGTTCTCAAAAAATCCTTGGGCTAAGACCTCCATGAAAGAGGCTAGTAGAAATCCTTTGTTGTAAACCGTACTTATCTGGCAGTGGAGAGATCTGACCAAGAGATCTGATTTGGTGTCTGACCCCTTGCCAACCTAACTAACGATCCCACTGGACAAAAAAGGTGTCTAGGCTAAATGCATAATACCTTACTTTACACTCAATAAGATAACCAAACCAGATTTTTATCATAGGGAATATTTTACATCAGATTTCTTGCACTTTACAAAGTATTCACAAACACCATTAGATAGGAATTATATCAAAACATCTGTTAAATGTCACAAACGCAAGGCGAATCGTGGGTGAGTTGCTTTTGCGCTAAGCCCTTTCCATTTACGTTTGGTTGGATCCGCCTTTTCCAATTCCATCTTTTCCGTATCCACGACACTTTTAGAAAAATCCAATAGCTACTTTGGGCAGATAAATATGAAATATAACAACAAACAAGATGTAAGTACAAAAATACCTGAAAAATACATGAGATTATAAAAAGTTAGATGCATTGTGGATATGCACCACTAGAGATAGTGGTGTCTCTACAGTTTTAAAGTGAACACATACTTTAACAAGTAGCACCTAGAAATATAAAAAGATATACCACCACATATTAAGCAGCAATAATACAGTATATTAATAAATCCTATTCTATAAATCCTAACTACTACAAATTTGAAACAAAGGAGTTTAATTAAATTAAAAATTTTAATTTTACAAATCCTAAACTATAAATACCAAACTACAAATTTAAGAGATGGAAATGTCCAGCGTCCAAAGCGGGGAAATGGCCATCAGGGATAGTTCAGTCAGTGGAGGCCTTCCTGTCATCCTCCCGTCTCCTCAAATAGTGTGTAGAGAGGACTCCAGAAGAGTGTTGCCAAGAACTCCTGGTCGGCAGGTGCAGTACTCAGAAGAAAGGCAGTTTGAGAAAAGGTACTCCGCATCAACTGGTATATCTGGTGTTGAAAGTCTCTTTTCATTTCTGCAGTCTCCGTTGCAAGGTCCCTAGGTGGGGGTTCACTGTCATACTGGACCCTGACTGACTTGGTGGAAACTGCCAACCACAGCTGTTCGCCCAGTGGGGGTCCGGGTAAGAATAGGCCCTCAGTAGCCCCTACTGATCGTACGAGGCGACAAGGACCCTGCACTGACCAAGTGTTTTTTTTTATTCAATTCCCGATCAGTGCTTGGTTCACTAAGGGATGAGGTACAGCAAAAATGATTGCTAGGTTTTGATCCTCTGTCACCTTCATCTCATAGATTCGATCACCAAAGACAGAATCGTTCCAACTGGTTTTCGCTGTGAAAATGACCCTAGCTGTTGGTACGGCGTAAAACACCTAACACTCACTCACCACAGCTGTTCTACCTTGGCACGGAGAGCCGTATTCTCGCACCGCAGCTCTGCCTCTCTGCCTCTCTGTCTGGTGCTGCTATCAGCTCCTTGGCCATTGGGTTTAGGCCTTCCAACGTCGACACCAGTTTCCCGGCATCCCAGAGTGCTCAGAGATGGCGACCTTGTGTGGCCAAGGCTCCAGGGATGTCATCACTGGGCGAGCATCTCTGCCCAAGCTCACCTCCTGTCTCCTCGGTTCCACCTCACTCACATCCTGCTGGATACATGTCTCGGTTTTCCTTCTGCTGCCAGCGGCATTGACAGAGTCAGTGGAGCAACTATCCAATGAGCAACGTGTCTGCAATCCACTGTTTTTGCGGACCTCCATGTGTGCTTTCCAGGCTAGCTGGGAGTGCTTGTTGCTGTTACCGTCCCGGTGGAACCACTGCAGGTGCTTGTACAACTGACACCTCCAGCCTGAACACTCCAGCACTGTGTGGTCCCGCCCTTGTTGATTGGGCACTGGTAGTATGGCTTCAGGGAGTAATGCATCTCCCAACAGTGCCGGTAGTACTGTAGTCTTTCATGGGTATAGAGCAGTTCTGAAACAAACACGGCTGTCCCTACTTCCATAGGGTCACTGGCCCATACTTCAGCTTGTTGTATGTGGGTGTACTCATAGATCCCTGGCTGTTGTACCATTTCTGGTACCCAGCCAGGTAGTCCCTATCCTCCTGGGGCCACAAAGTGTCCTTTGTTTCTGACTCTTCGCCATCTGTGGTTGGTAAGGGAGTGGCAAGGGTCATGCATCCAAAGTATTTCGCCCTCCTAGCCCACCTCTTGTTTTTTTCATCCCGACACACTTTCTTTGAAGGTGGTGGACGAAGTCCCTGCTCTTAAACTAAGGATTCCATTTTATAATCCACTAACAGGGTAAGAATAGGCCCCGAGTAGTCCCTGCTGATAATAGAAGGCGACAATAGGGGGGACACTGCACTGACCAAGTGATTCTTTGGGTTCAATTCCCGGTCAGTGCTTGGTTCACTAAGGGATGAGGTGCAGCAAAAATGATTGCCAGGTTTTGATCCCCTGCTGCTTGCCTGCCCTGTCACCTTCATCTCATAGATTCGATCACCAAAGACAGAATTCGTCCCAACTGGTTTTCACCGTGAAAATGACCCTGGCTGTCGGTACGGCGTAAAACACCCAACACTCACTCACTCACTCTATTACAAAGAGATTTAGAAATTATTTTATAATCAACATTGAGAAGACTTATAGGCCTACATGCTTACAGACTAGTTTTGTTGTCTTTACCTTTTGCTTAACAAAGTGATGATGCTGGTTTGCTGGGACTCAGGAAGTTCTCCTTAAAGAAAACACCAGTTAACCATCTCTACAAAATGGCGACCCCAAAAAAAGTGAGAAGAAACGGGAATAAAAATTCTTTTGGTAAACTGTCCAAACCAGGGCTTTCGTTGTAAAACATTCATCGTATGTTAAAAAACCTACACAAATGTCTAATTCCTCTGCAATTAGAGTGGACAGACCTCTGCAAAACTATCAGTGTGAGCTTTACTGACAGGTTCACTGCAAAAAAGATTTAGACTAAAAATCATGAACGGTCTGTTGAATACTTCTAGGATCTGAAACTAGATCACCAGAATTATTAAAGTGGAAATGAATTTTGTCTTCTGACATAGTACGTTCAGTATGAGCATAAAAAATTAGAAGGTTATGTATCATCTTCTATATACTGTATTCTAGATCTACCATGGCTACCTTCAGCAAAGACATTTAACACTTCTTTAACAATTTTAATATTTTCTGTAAATTCTCCAGGGTAATTTTTTTTTCTCATGAAGAGATTTTAATGTACTGTGGAGACTTATTATAAAGTTTTCTGTTACACTTGTTATTATGAGATTTTTAAACTCTATTTTGCATCTTTCCCACCAGTCACCATCACACAGGTCATCTTGGGACAGTCTCTCCCATTGAATCGTCATGTCCGCTCGGAAGGAGGGATCATCCAAGGTGGAGACATTACATTTCCAGTACCCTGGACATCTCTTGTCCCCCCGTGGGGGTCCGGGTAAGAATAGGCCCTCAGTAGCCCCTGCTGATAGTAAGAGGCGACGATAGGGGGGACCCTGCACTGACCAAGTGGTTTTTGGGTTCAATTCCCGGTCAGTGCTTGGTTCACTAAGGGATGAGGTACAGCAAAAATGATCGCTGGGTTTTGATCCCCTGCTGTTTGCCTGCCCTGTCACCTTCATCTCATAGATTCGATCACCAAAGACAGAATTCGTCCCAACTGGTTTTCACCGTGAAAATGACCCTGGCTGTCGGTACGGCGTAAAACACCCAACACTCACTCACTCATCTCTTGTCCTGTAGGTCTGAAAAAGTACAACGGATACAGGCGAAAGAATGATCCGAAAAGAACATGGCTCGATAACAGCATTAGAAGCATCATTACATCTTTACTGATGTAAAACCAATCAATTCTAGTAAAAACTTTCTCGTGAGGAGAGAAATAAGTGAAAAATTAAAGGATGTAAACTTCTATGAAGGTCTATTAAACAAAAATCTGTGACAGAAAAGTACATTCCTAATCATTGTGAATAGAATACCTACACCACAGCTTTTATTGCCTCCAAAAGAAAAGAAACCTTTTGCATTAAAAAGGTTTTCCAAAGAAGTAACTTTTTTTGTAAAAGTAGAATATCAAAATGTTTGAATCTACAAGATTTAAAAAAAAGGCGCTGTTTCTCCTTTGACAGTAAACCATTACAGTTCAAAGTAGTAATATTTAAAGCCATACTGCAAAGGAGAGAATTTATTAATAAACAAGAAAAAGGGTCCATTATGGAAAGCTGGAAAAGGGAAAAAAAACAACGAAATTATATAGGAGAATTCTCCTGACTGGACTTTTTAGCCAGCTTCATCACTGGACTACGGGATCTGGTCCTGTTTGAGGGCATCACAGCTGCTGACAAATGGTGAAACCCCTTCTCATCAGAAGAGTTTTCGAAGTCAGACGAAGGAGTGCTTGCTGCACTGTCCTTCTTTGCCTGTTTCCTCTCTTAAGCTGCTTCTTTGATTTAGGGGAAGTCTCTTGAGGGCGAGCAAAAGTATCATCTGCTGTGTCCTGTAAAGAATCGGAAACGTTGGGGAAAATGGGTTCAATACTCTTGATGAGGGGAGTAGCCACCACCTTGTCAGCCGCCTCCTTCAGTGGATCTGTTCTGTCTTTCAACAGACCCAGTAGAAGGGGCAACCTTTTCCTGTTCTCTGACAGGTGCAGTAGCACCTTCCTCCTCCTCCTCAACCTCCATATATTGCTGGTGTATTAGTACACTGTCCTCTCACATGACCTATCTTTTTGCATTTCAAGCATAAAGGAGGCCTACCTGGCATTGTGACCAGGCCTGTGTACTTCTTGTAGGTTATTCTTAGTGTGTGTGGAATTACCTCCGTATTTTTGCAATCTATTCTTACTCTTCTCACCCCGTTCATTTTACTATCTGCTCTCGCTGCTTCCTGCAAAATTGGCAAGATTTTACCCAAGGGCCTAAGTTCCTCCTCAATAATCTCGTCCTCCACAAAAAAGGGAGCCAATGAACTCTAATACAGAAGGGGAAGAATACCTTACTTTCCCACCCCTTCCCCACCCCTTCCCCTCTCAGCTACCCTCTTTACAGAGTACTCTTTATCCTCAAACTTCAAGCTTTCACTGACAAAACCCATAGAATCTTTATCTGAAAAGGTAACTTGCCATGCATTGGGCTACAATAGCAATCACTTTGTTAAAGGAAACAAAAGAAGTCAAAAGAGAAACAATGTCTTTTCTTTGGGAGACTACTCCGCCTGTACAGGAGATCTCCACCGTACGAAGTATTGCTGGAATAGAAACAGATTTCTAGGTTACTTTTTCAACACCAGCTGCTTTGACAGCAGGTTTCACAGAAGACTGCTGGGTAGACTGCTTGCCCTCAGGTCTTGTGACAGTGGTGTAGCCATCCAAAGAACTTGGAGTAGAACCAGTAGAAGAAAAAGTTTATACCAACGGAGTAGGTCTGGAGAGTCTGGCAAGTGATCCTCCTGAGGTTCCTCCAGGGGTTCCTCCAGGGGTTCCTCCAGGGGTTCCTCCAGGGGTTCCCCCCGGGGATCCTCCAGGGGTTCCTCCAGGGGTTCCTCCAGGGGTTCCCTTGGGGGTCCGGGTAGGCCCTCAGTAGCCCCTGCTGATCGTACGAGGTGACGATAGAGGGGACCCTGCACTGACCAAGTGGTTCTTTGGGTTCAATTCCCGGTCAGTGCTGTGGTTCACTAAGGGATGAGGTACAGCAAAAATGATTTCCAGGTTTTGATCCCCTGCTGTTTGCCCGCCCTGTCACCTTCATCTCATAGATTCAATCACCAAAGACAGAATTCGTCCCAACTGGTTTTTCGCTGTGAAAATGACCCTGGCTGTCAGTACTCAGTCCACCTCCAGGTGACCCCTCGCCTGGGGTCAAAGAGATGGACATCACCTCGAAATAAAAGAGAAACAAAGATAAGTAAAGTGAAACAAAATATGTAAAGTGAAACAAAATACAAGTACAAAGCTTTGCTAAAAGGCAAAAAGGCTAGACCAAAAAGACCAAAAAGCACTGTAAAACTGCTTCTTCCTCAGTCCAGTGCCAGACTCAATTATCATAATAGAAAAAGCTTTCAAATTAAAGTCTTTATGAAAGGAATATGGCAGGTTTAAAATTTGACCCATAATTATACCATAGCTTGCTTAAAGACATCACATTTGAAACATAAGCTTTACCAAAAACAGTTATAGACTTTGACATCCAGTCATCAGTGGCCTTTAGAAATCTATCTAGAATACGACCCCAGTTGTACCTGTGTCTATGAAGGATTATGTCATTTTTATGAGAACATATTACCGGTTCTGTACATGAGAGAAGCTAGGAATATTCCTAAAAGCTTCAAAGGTTTGCTGGAAAAAGACAAACCATGAATAGTACTGTCTGAACGGTATTTCCAGCTTCCAAAAAACAAACCTTTGCATTTCCCTTTGTTCAGCTTACTACCTGAAGCAAGAGAAAAAAGATCAACAATCTTCAAAATATGTCTGACAGAAGTCTCAGTGGTAATGACACAGGTGTCGTCGTCAGCATACTGTACCACCTTGATCTCCTCAGTAGAACCAGGGCACGGCACCCTGGAGATACCAGTGTCTTTCCTCAGTGCTATAGCAAGTGGTTCTATACATAAAACGAAAAGCAAAGGAGACAAAGAGCAGCCTTGGCGGACAGATCTGGTAATATGAAAACTGTCTGTTTGAAAACCATTGACTAAAACTTTGGCATTAGCATTGGTGTATAAAAGTTTAATCCAACTCCTGAAAGATGGACCAAAGCCATAAGCTGCTAGAACCGACAACATGTAATCATGTGAAACTCTATCAAAAGCTTTTTCCTGATCTAATGATAGAAAAGCAGCAGGCATAGCACATTATGTTTACTGTCTACATAATCTATAACATTTCTCAAAAAATGAATATTATCAAAAATGGATCGACCAGGAACCGAGCATGTTTGATCTGGTGAAATGATAGTATGTAATACTTGTCTTAGTCTGATACACAAAGATTTTGAAATAACCTTGTATTCCACATTAAGTAAACTTATGGGACGCCAAGATTTCAAATTAACTTTGTCTTCTTTATTTTTACAAAGTAAAGTTATAATGCTTATGCGTTGAGACTCTGGGAGTTCTCCCAATAAAAAACACCAGTTTACCATTTCAACGAAATGGTGACCAAATAAAGGGAAGAACCTTTGATAAAAATCTTTGGGGAGACCATCTATACCAGGACTTTTATTATTTTTCATACCTTTGACAGCAGAAAAACATTCGTCATACGTGAGAAAACCCTCACAAAGTTGTGCATTCTCACCTTTTAAAGTTGGTATGTCTCTACAAAAGTTATCAACTTGAGCAAAATCAATATTTGCCCGTATACAGGCACTTTCCGCAGATGACTGGAGGAGATCATTTATATTTTGTTTGATTACTGTTATATTTTGAACAAAATCACCAGGAAATTGTTTTTCTCTTTCATATAAAGATTTTAATTTTTTTTCAAGACTAAATAGGAGTTTCTTTTTAGCTTGAGAAATTCTTTTTGAATGAAAGATGATTAAATTCTTAAACTTTATTTTACAAGTCTCTCATCAGTCACCACCATGTAAATCATCTATTGAAAAAAGTTCTTCCCATAAAGTGACCATGTCTTCTCGAAAAAGTGGATCGTCTAGTGTTGATACATTACATTTCCAGTAGCCTGGACCTCTTTCATTCTGTAAAGTAAAAAAGGAGCAATGTAATGTGACAAAAGAGTGATCGGAAAAAGAACAAGGATCAATGTTGGCTTTTATGACATGAGGGATTAAATTCTTACTCATGTAAAACCTGTCTATTCTTGTGAAAACTTTCTCATGAGGAGAAAATTAAGAATGAAACTGTTTAATAGGATGAAGCTGTCTATGTGCATCCACTAGATTAAAATTAGGAGATAGGTTTTGTATGACATTTTTGCCAGTGCCACCTCTCGCTGGGTTACCACCGGCTTTGTCTAGAACCGTATCTTCTCTCCTTCCAAAAAGGAAAACTTCTAAATCCTCTAAAGATCTAAGATGATGAGTAGGATTATTAGGAGTGTATACTGAAATAAATCTATAATCCTTTTGATTAATTCTTACATCAACAGAAATGACTCTTCCAAAGTCATCACATTTGAAAGAATAAACTGTAAGATCAAGATCATTATTAAAAAGTATACCTACTCCACAACTTTTATTTTCTCCAAAAATAAAATAAGCTTTAACGTTATGAGATGATTCTAAATCTCTGACTTGTTGTATATTAGAAAAATTAGTTTCTTGTAACAAAATAATATCAAATTTTTTAATTTGAATAGATTGAAAAAGTAAACGTTGTTTTTCCTTTGCTAACAGGCCATTACAATTCAGGGAGCAAATATGCAAAGCCATGTTAAAAAGGAAGAGGATGATTATTATAAAACGAAAAAGATCCATGACTGGAAAAGAGAGACAAAATTAATTAAACTTATTGGACCACCCCTTGAGCAGTCCGAGCCTTCTTGGCCTCGGCCGCACCTGACATTGGACTACGTGCACGAGACTTGTCTCGCGCCGTAGGCATTACTGGCGACGATATGTGGCTGTGAGCCCCTTCGTTTGCCGAACTTTCTGAGTCCAACTCGGACTTCATTTCTTTCCTATCTTTCTTCCTTTTCTTCCCCGTGGGGGTCCAGGTAAGAATAGGCCCTCAGTAGCCCCTGCTGATCGTACGAGGCGACGATAGGGGGGACCCTGCACTGACCAAGTGGTTCATTGGGTTCAATTCCCGGTCAGTGCTTGGTTCACTAAGGGATGAGGTACAGCAAAAATGATTGCTAGGTTTTGATCCCCTCCTGTTTTCCGACCCTATCACCTTCATCTCATAGATTCGATCACCAAAGACAGAATTCGTCCCAAATGGTTTACGGTGTGAAAATGACCCTGGCTGTTGGTATGGCGCAAAACACCCAACACTCACTCAGTCCTTTGCTCCCTGGTCTAGGAAAGAGGAGCAACAAAGGAAGAATCAGTATCTTGAAAAAGGGGGGTCAAAGGCTTCAAAGAAGGTGCAGGGGCAGTAGAG
The DNA here is from genome assembly GCA_936440205.1 of Lepidonotus clava. Classification (NCBI taxonomy): domain Eukaryota; kingdom Metazoa; phylum Annelida; class Polychaeta; order Phyllodocida; family Polynoidae; genus Lepidonotus; species Lepidonotus clava. Next base: position 7,972,480 of record OW387137.1, on the reverse strand, counting down.
ACTGTAGCACTTGAAGGCCAGGCTGAGGAAGGAGCAGAGGCATGCGCCTGCACTTCTCCTTCCCTTTCCGGCACAGGCACAGTAGCTTTTGGAGGCTGTACTGACTTACCAGACCTTTCAGTGGAGGGGGCAAGGGCCTCACTCTCCTCTTCTTGGTCTTGGGTCATGAACACCTGGTTTGAGATAGCCGCTGTGTACGTACCTTTCCGGGCGGGCGCTGCCTTGCACTCCCCTCTGACATGGCCCACCTGTCTACATTTCAAACACAGTGGGGGATGACCAGGTAGAGTGATAAGACCTGTGTATCTCTTGTTCATAAAAATAACCTGTAGTGTGTTGGGGGATCTTATCTGGGGAAGTAGTCTCTAACCGAATCTTCCTGATGCCATTCGGTAACCCGTCAGCTGTAGAGGTCTCATTCACTATATGGACAACCTTGCCATAATTAATGAATGCTGGCTTAATCTCTTCCGTACCTACAAAAAAAGGCAACCAGTGCAACCTTAAAAAGGTATTAGGGGAGGACCATCTGACTTGTCCGTCCCTCCCCCTCTCCGCGAGTCTTTTGACCTGCGAAATCTTGTCACCTACGGGAACCGTATCTTGAAACTGAGATGCTGACTCTAGGTCAGAAAATGTTACTTCCCAGGATGTTGGCTGGCGAACCAGTGCGACAACCTTAGTTAGGAATTTACCGTTACCTTACCACTACCTGACTGGGTCTGTTGACTACCGGGAGTAACCTTAGACGTGGTAGTGGAAGACGCTGAGGAAGAGGAAGTGAGCTTCTTCTCCTTCTTCGTGATGACCTCAAAGTCCTCATCAGCCAGTGAAGTGCGCGTCGGAAGCAGTCCTGATAGATTGGGCATTCCTCCTCCAGGGTCCAGGGTCCCTCCGGGCGACCCCTGCCCTGGTTGCAAGGAGCACATCCCTGCAAAGAGGAAGAACAAAAAAGGAGCAGCGACGAAGCATTGAAAACCAAAAAGTGTTGTAAAACTGATTCTTCCTCAGTCCAGTGCCAGACTCATATATTATACGATAAAGGAGCCAAGAAACCTGGAAAGCAAGAGGAAACTTCAAACAGATACTTTTTTCTTTTCCTAAAAAAATATAAAGCTAAAGTGCCTTATATTGTAGCACCATAGGAAAAGGGAAAGAACTTGAGAAAAATACCACGACCGGCTAAACTCAAAGTTCAGATTTGTACAACCTATAGCATAAGCTATAGAAAAAAGTACAAATGAAATAGGGAAAAGGGGGAAAAAAAGGTATAAATCTTCTGGGTTCAGGTCCCTACTAGGTAGGTTTCCTGCCACAACTACTGTACCCCAGTTAAACAAAATCCCAAAACTCCGACATCGAAATTCGTTGCCCTGGTGGGCCCCAGACATCGGCGATCCAAGGGTTCTGGGGATCCACTAAGTAAACTGGTCCTGGCCCTTCTGCTCCACGGTGTTACAAACAACAACGTCAGGGGGCGGGTCCTGCAGTGTCCACCTCTCTCCCTAAAATGTCAGGAGTGCGGACCACCCCGTTGCCAGGGCCCGTCCGCCACGAGTATGCCCTTTGCTGCAGGACACCGCTTACAAAAGGCTGAAATTAATCACAAAAAGTAACAAATTTGGATATTATAAAATAAACTGCCAATTCCCGTTGACAGAAATGCAAAGTGCCTGGTTAATACCCCAGCTGTCTTTAAAAAGTATATCAGGAAGCCTGCTAAGGTCAGCTAGAAATCTAAATTTCAAATTCCTAACAAAAAGGTTAAGGATATCTACAGAGTCAATTTTTTAAGGATATCTACAGACTCTCTTTTTTGACAAGATTCCTGCTTGACCAGATACTGTACTTATATATAAGTTCAAAATTTCAAGAACTAAGGAAATCTTATAAACACTCTACTTAGGGAGGATGTTAAAATACAGGACATTTCTATCTATGATAAACGGATATCCGAAGATATCACTAAGACTACTTTCTACAACACCCAACACTGGTTTGATAACTTTACAGAGGAGAAAAAGATGTAATTCATTCTCCACGCCTTGACTGCAAAGAGGACACGGGTCGGATGCTGCCAGGTCTTGTTTATGCAGCTTGGTATTAACTGGCAGGATGTGATGCACGATTCTCCAGCTCAGGTCTCTAAGAAAAGAACAAACAAAATCATTATGAACATTTCCCCAACAAACCTTAAAGTCAACCAGAAGGTTCTCCTGTTTAGAACATATGTTAGAAACTATAGTTCTGTGGCGCAGGAGATCTAGGTTAGGGAAAAGATTGACAAAATGTTTGAAATTCGCTAGAGCGACCTGATAAAAGGGAGAAATGTCACTAGAGTAGGGAATGAGATTACTGGCGAAATCTGCATTCCAGGCCCTTAGGTGAAATCCTATAAAATAAATGGCAAAGTACTTTCACTTTGGAGTGGTTTCCTTATGGATTAAATCAATAATATGTTTGATACGAAAAGCTTGGAGTCTTAATCCTATGTCCGCAACTTTCATACCGCCCTGAGAAAAGTCAAGATACATGACTTCTCTTTGGACACGATCTTGCTTCCCTGACCAAATAAAGGAAAACAAAGATGAAACAAATTTATGGAGAAAAGAGTCATTCATGGTGAGAATCTGACCGACATACCATATTTTGGAACATGCCATAACATTAGAAATGATAGAGCGTCCTTTAAAGGTGAGGTCTCTACAAGACCAGTCTCGCAAAACCTTTTGGAATTTGTCCAATATAGGAAGCCAATTCCTGTCGGACCAAAACTGTTCGTCTTGGTCATAATAAACCCCTAAACATTTCAAAGAATTATCATTAAAGACAATTTCGTGGCAAGTGCCACTTTTATGCCTCGAACCACCGAGCCACATCCCTTTGCATTTCTCTTTGAATATTACAAGGAAAGGAGTCTTTAATGAGAATACCCACTCCCCTTGTGTGGGCATCACCCAAACTCCAAAAACCTCTTGCTTTACATTCGAAAGCAATATGATCACCTTCAGTTATAGAATTAACGTGTGTTTCTTGAAGAAAAATAATATCAAACATTTTATGGATGACCAAAAGAGAAAGGAGAGAAACTTTACCTTGAGATTTTAAACCCTTAACGTTAATTGTGGTTATTTGAAAAGCCATTGTAAAAGTTAAGAGTGAGGGTGGAATTGAAAAAATAAATTAATTCTGACTGAGTCCGTCAACGGTCTTCTTCCTTCAAGGTGAAGGAGACTCTCGTCTGGCACTAGAAAGAGAAGCCACCCTTGCGACTTCACGATTAATGTGACCTCTTTTGGTCCCTCGTGACGAGTGCTCAGAAGACTCGGACTCATCGCAGGAGGGTTTGGTAGTGGGGGAGGCAACGGGATCAGCAGAGGAAGACGTAATCCTAGGGGGTATCTCGGGGACGGTGAAAGTGGTTGTCAGCGGTTTAGGGTCATTGGTGGGGCCTGTAAGAGATGGAGAAACATTAATGTCCATGGCACTCACGAGCTCTTCGTCCGTTGGTGTGTCAGCGACAGGAGCCTTCTCTGGAAGGGAAACCTTGGGTCCAGGGGGGGGGGGGGGGGGGGGGGGCAGTGGCCTCTTCTCCCTCTGGCTGGACACCAGAAAACCCACTTTCCTCACCTGAACGTTCAAATTCATCTTTAACTATCTCCCCATGAATCTCTAAATGGCTGCGAACAAGTTCCCAGGGCAGATGTGGACTATTCCAGCGAACTCTCACTGGAATGTAGCTCACTGCCCCTGGTCTATTTCTCCACTTTTCAATCTCCTGAATGTAGACTGAATGTAGTGCCAAGTGTTGTTTCTACCCAACATCCCTAGGTACGTTACGTTACCCCCGTGGGGACCCGGGGTGGGGGTTCCCCGGGAACTCCCTGGGTAGAATAGGTTCCTAGCACCCCCTTTGCTGATCGTATGAGGCGACAAATGGGGCGATTCGTTTGCCGTGAATCGCGACCTGTGTCGGTGGAGGAAGTGATCCTGGTGTCATGAGGACAACTGGAGATGCACTCTTCTTTCTGTCCAACACTGCACTTTGGCCCCTACTTCACCTAGACAGGAGGTTGGAGAAGCTCGATCCAATCAATCGGCTGGTCATGCCAAGCCCTAGGATAGTTCCTTAAACAAAATGGCTTATAACACCTGCCACCTACATGGAGAGCTGGAAAAGCTAACTGACAATATGATCAAATATCTACATGTTTAATAAATACCTGATACTGGAACTTCCTAGAAGGCGGTGGCTAGGGCTAATTGAGTAATGCCTGTCGTTGCTTGAGTATACCTCCCTTGTATCCTTGGTGTGTACCCTGCTGGATATCCGCGGCTCTGCACATCCCCTCGTTGGGCTCCATGGTGGGTGAGGAACAAGGGTGATGAAAAAACTGTACTTCACCATGGTTTTTCACTCCCTTTCCCCCAAAAAGAAACTGATGCTGGACTCGGACTTTGACCCTGATACCCCTATCGCACACTGGCCTAAGTTTATTGTACTGAACTCAACCGACCCTTCTGAACGTCTAACTGACTTGTCGCCTTTTGCCATCCTTAAAGGCATTAACGGAATAGCTGGTGCTGTCACAGACATAAAGAAATTGAGGACTGGACAAATTCTTGTAGAGTGTTCAAAAAAGGCCCATGCTGACAACCTGCTGTGTGCTAGTACACTGGCAAATGTCAGCATTAAAGCCTCACCTCACAAGTCCCTGAACTCTAGTAAAGGAGTTATCCGTACAAGGGAACTAAGAAATGTCGACGAAGAGGAAATTGCAGACGAACTATCGACACAAGGCGTGACACATGTCAAAAGGATAACGATTAAAAAAGAAGGGAAAGTGACTCCCACAAACACATATATCCTGACCTTCAGCAGACCACATCCACCCAAAAAACTGAAGGTTGGCTATCTCAGCGTTGATGTGGATTTGTTCATCCCAAATCCACTCCGCTGCTTTAGATGCCAGAAATATGGTCACGGCAAAGATTCATGTACCAACGATTTAACTTGTTTGAGATGTGGTCAGAAGGGGCATGACAACGTTGATTGTAAAAACCTGGCAAAATGTGCCAATTGCCAGGGTGCCCATATGGCCATATCAAAAGAATGTCCAGTCTGGCAAAAAGAAAAATCCATCCAGAAAGTAAAGACCGAACAAAACATCAGTTATCCGGCAGCAAGAAGAGCTGTCGAGTCTATGACTCCAGCCCTATCCACTGCATCCCAATCATACGCTAACGTGACAAAACCAAAAACAAGAACAATTGAATGTCAGACAGAATGTACGTGGCTCCGGCGTGACCAGCCAGTCAACTGTACTCCTGACATAGACAGAACCTCAGGAAAGACTGCACAGACTGAAAAACCCACACAAACAGCAAAACCTACACAGACAGAGACACAAACCAGTGTCCCACCGTCTAATAATCCTCAAAGAAAAAAGACTAGTTCTCAAACCGCAAAAAAGACCACACCAAGTGACCGCCTGTCAAAGGCAGAGAAATCCATTGTCCCCGTCAAAAATAAATTTCGAGATCTCCGTGATGTGGATTTGGATGAGGCTGAGACTGAGGCTGCTATCAGCAGAAGCCAAAGCCGATCCTTACGAACAAACACGAGAAGTAAATCTCCTATCCATCCACCTTGATGAGAGGGAGATCCCTCATTCAATGGAATTGTCGAGGTCTTAAAAACAACTTTAATGAATTGAAAATACTCACTGAAAAACATAATCCTCTTGCCTACTGTCTCCAAGAAACGCATTTAAAAGAAATTGATAACCTCACTTTTAAAAACTATCACATTTACAATAGCTATGGGCCACAGGGAGAAAGACCCTCTGGTGGCTCCTCTATTCTAGTTAGACAGGATATACTTCATAGCCAAATACAATTAAAAACTAATTTACAAGCAATAGCTATTAGAACAACCTTACATAAAACCATCACTTTGTGTTCAATTTACATCCCACCTCAGTTTAACTTCACATCCACAGAATTGACTAACTTGGCCCGCCAGCTCCCCTCCCCCTACATCATGATGGGGGACTTAAACGGTCACAACCCCCTATGGGGCAGTCACATTCAAGATACCAGAGGCAGGAGGATTGAAAATTTCATAGAAGACCAGGCCCTTTGCATTTTAAACAATGGCTCCAAGACCTACCTACATCCAGGATATGGCACTTATACTGCAATTGACTTATCATTAGTTGAACCTGACCTCCTTTTGGATTTCACTTGGAGAACTATCCCAGATCTCCATGGAAGTGATCACTTCCCAATAATCCTGAAAACTGAAGAAAGTACCACCAGTGACAGAGAACCCAAGTGGAAACTCAATAGGGCAGACTG
>OW387137.1:7961685-7965920 GCA_936440205.1 Lepidonotus clava | reverse complement strand
ACAGAAGGGGAAGCAGTCCTACCAGCAGTCTTCGGGGAAACCTGCTGTCAAGCATGTTGTTGTTGATAACGTTACCATGAAACCTGTTTCAGTTCCTGCCATACTTCGCACTGTTGAGATTTCCTGCACGGGCGGAGTAGTTCCGCAAAAGGAAAGACATTGTTTCCCTTTTGTCTTCCTTTGTTTCTTTTAAAAAGGTGCTAGCTATCGTCAGGCAGCCTAACGCGTGGCAGGTCACCTTTTCGGACGAGGATTGCATGGATCTTGTTAACGACAGTTTTAAGTTCGAAGACAAAAGAATACTCGGTAAGGAGGGTGGCAGAGAGGAGTAGAGATGGGAACATAAAGTGGTGTTCACCCCTCTGTACTGATCAGAGTCCACTGGCTTCCCTTTTTTGTGGAGGATGAGTATATAGAGGGAGAACTTCGCCCCTTAGTAAGTCTTGTCCATTTCCCAAGAAGCAGCCACAGCTGATGGCAAAACAAACGGGGTAAGAAGAGTTAGGATTGATTGTAAGAATGTGGATGTTATTCCGCACACTCTTAAGATCATTTACATGGGGAAAAGATACACGGGCCTAATCACAATGCCGGGCAGACCTCCTCTGTGCCTAAAATGCAAGCAGATAGGCCATGTGAGGGGGGTCAGTGTACCAATACGCCGGCCAAAATTTGGCACGTACGCTGCAGCCATAGGGGCTGGTGTGAGGGAGGGCACTCCCAGACATGGAGGTGGAAGAAGAGGAGGAAGGTGCGACTGCACCTGTTAGGGAAAGGAAAGAGATTGCCCTTCCACTAGGTCTATAGCACCGGTCAGAGAGCGGGAAGGGGTTGCCCCTTCTACTGAATCTATTGATAATCTTTCTGATTCTTCACAGGTTGAGGCAGAGGACACTTTTGCTCGCCCGCAAGAGCCGACTTCCCCGAAGTCAAAGAAACAGCTAAAGAGGGAGAGGAAGCAGGCGAAGGAGAGTGCAACAAGCGCCCCTTCGTCGGATTCCGAAAACTCCTCAGAAGAAAAAAGGGTTCGTCATGTTTCAGCGGCAGTGATGCCCTCAAACAGAGCCAGGTCACGCAGTCCAGTGACAAAGCTGGCCAAAAAGTCCAGTCAGGAGACTTCTCCTGTATAATTTCGCTGTTTCTTTCCTTTTTAGCTTTCCATAATGGATCTTTTTTCTTGTTTATTAACATATTTTCTCCTTGCAGTATGGCTTTAAATATTGCTACTTTGAACTGTAATGGTTTACTGTCAAGGGAGAAACAAACGCCTTCTTTTTGAATCTTGTAGATTAAAACATTTCGATATTTTAACTTTTACAAGAGACTCATATTACCACTAAGACAGAAGTTGCTTCTTTAGAAAGCCTTTTCAATGCAAAGGGGTTCTTTTCTTTTGGAGGTAATAAGAGCTGTGGTGTTGGCATTCTTTTCAATAATAATTTAGAATGTACTTTTTTGTCCCAACGTTTTGATAATGAGGGGCAGAATTTCTTCAGTCGATGTTAAAATTAAAGATAAGAGTTATCGTTTCTTGTCCATTTATGCTCCGACTGTACCGACGGAGAGGATCCATTTTTTGGAAGGCTTAAAGGACTTTCTAACCGAAGGAAGGACGTCATACTTGGTGGAGATTTTAATTTTGTAGAAGATATTGCTTTAGATAAAGCTGGGGGCAACCCATCTAGGGGTTCCTCTGGTAGATTTCTAATTAATGAGATTTGTACAGATTTTTGTTTAATAGACCCTCATAGAAGTTTACATCCTCTAAAGCAATTTTTCACTTATTTCTCTCCTCATGAGAAAGTGTTTACTAGATTGATCGATTTTACATTAGTAAAGATTTAATGACTCATGTTTCTAATGCTGTTATTGAGCCATGCTCTTTTTCTGATCATGCTTTTGCTTGTATCCGTTGTACTTTTTCAGACCTACAAGACAAGAGAGGTCCAGGGTACTGGAAATGTAACGTCTCCACCTTGGATGATCCTTCCTTCCGAGAGGACAATGACTATTCTTTGGGAGAGACTGTCCCAAGACGACCTGTGTGATGGTGACTGGTGGGAAAGATGTAAAATAGATTTTAAAAATCTTATAATTTCTCATTCTAAAAGAATTAATAAGTGTAACAGAAAACTTTATAATAGTCTCCAGAGTACTTTAAAATCTCTTTATGAGAAAGAAAAGCTTTACCCCGGAGATTTCATAGAAAATATTAACATTGTTAAAGAAAATCTTAATGAAGTGTTAAATGTCTTTGCTGAAGGTAGTCGTGTTAGATCTAGAATACAGGATCTAGAAGATAATACGCAACCTTCTAGTTTTTATGGCCCGTACTGAACGTACTAAGGCTGAAGATAAATACATTTCCACTTTAACTAATAATTCTGGTGATCCGGTTTCAGATCCCAGAAGTATTCAACAGACTGTTTATGATTTTTACCTCTAACCTTTTTGCAGTGAACCTGTCAGCAAAACTCACATTGATAGCTTTTGCAGAAGTCTGCCCACTCTAACCCCAGAGGAAGTAGACATTTGTGAAGGTTTTGTAACATATGATGAATGTTTTGCAGCCATCCAGGGAATGGCCAACAACAAAAGCCCTGGTTTGGACGGTTTACCGAAAGAGTTATATTCTCGTTTTTTCCCACTTTTTGGTCACCATTTTGTTGAGATGGTTAACTGGTGTTTTCTTTAGGTGAACTTCCTGAGTCCCAGAGGACCAGCATTATCACTTTGTTATGTAAAAATAAGGGAAAATAAGACCAGTTTAAAAGCATGGAGACCTATAAGTCTTCTTAATGTTGATTATAAGATAATTTCTAAATCTCTTTGTAATAGATTAAGACAGGTCTTGGGCAGTCTCATATCCCCCGATCAGACTTGCTCTGTTCCTGGTCGTTCTATCATAGATAATCTTCATCTTTGTAGGAACTTGATTGATTTTGCAGATAGTAAGAACTTATCTTGTGCTTTTCTTTCACTTGACCAGGAAAAGGCTTTCGATCGAGTATCTCACGATTTCATGTTTTCGGTTCTGACAGCTTATGGTTTTGGTCCTTCTTTTGTAAGTTGGATCCAACTTCTATATAGTAACTCTCAATCTAAAGTACTAGTAAATGGTTTTCAGACTGATACCTTTTCTGTTACGAGATCAGTCCGTCAAGGTTGTTCTCTTTCTCCTTTACTTTTCATTCTTTGTCTTGAACCTCTGGCAATAGCCTTGAGGAGAGACGTTGATTTGCCAGGTATGCCATGTCCCGGCACCAAAGAAGTTGTAAAGGTAATACAGTATTGCCGATGATACTACTGTGTGTCATCACCACCGAAGAGTCTGTTAAAAGAATTTTAAACACTTTTCAACTTTTTTCTAGAGCCTCTGGCAGTAAGTTAAACAAAGCCAAATGTAAAGGTTTATTTTTTGGAAAATGGAAGTATCGTGATGATTGTGTAATCCATGAAGTTTCTTTTTTCTAGCAAGACCTTTAAAGCTGCTGGGAGTATTCCTAGCTTCATTGACGGAACCGGAAGTGAGATCCCCTAAGAAGGACTTAGTCCTTCATAGGCACAAGGACAACTGGTCAATCATATTCATAAGGTTTTCTAATAGTATAGATTTTTGGAAATATAAGAATCTTACTATTTTTGGAAGAGCTAAAGTTAATACTGTCATGTGTTTGAGCAAATTGTGGTATGTTGGGCAAGTTCTTAATCTTCCCGAACCATTCCTCAAACAATTTAATTCTAAAGCCTACAGCTTTGTTTGGGGCGGAGGTCCAGAATATGTTCAAAGAGCCACGATGATAGGGCCATGTGATAAGGGCGGTGCCCAAGTCGTAGACATTGGCCTTAAACTATCGGCTTTTCGAGTTGTTCATATTTCTAAACTTTTATCTCCAGATTTTCACCACAAGTGGAAACACTTTGCTCTCTATTGGTGTAAATATTCTCTGAGAAAGTATACGGGAAACAGGGCAGTTATGCCTTCCCCTTATGTTCCTCTGTTTTATAGGCACTGCATAGACAGTTTTAATGCTTTTGTCTCCTTTCAGAAGAAACTGGCTCCCAAGCCGGTTCCCAAGCTATTCCACAAGTATTTCAAGACTTTCCCTGTAGGATCTTTCCTACTAAGAGAGTGTATGATTTGTTTGTACAGAAGCATTTTCGACCACCTGCCATTCACTCCTAAACATCCTACCAGAGACTTTACAGTCACCTGGAAAGGGGTGGATAACTCC
>OW387137.1:7939185-7959185 GCA_936440205.1 Lepidonotus clava | reverse complement strand
GGGGCTTGGTACAGCCAACGGCTTCGGGGCGAACCGGTAGTTGGGGCTGCCAGAGCGCGATCAGTGTGACACGGGTACCAGAACACCTTTCTGGTCTCAAAAGGCAGTCACAGTGGTTGCGCTCCGGGCCCCGGCCCGGCATCGCTTCTCGGCCTTTTGGCTAAGATCAAAGTGTAGTATCTGTTCTTATCAGCTTAATATCTGATATGTGGTGCATGCACCACTACGATATTAAACTGATTTTTGGAACTGGGTGGTGGCTCAGGGGTTTACTCCTCCACTACCACGGGTTGGCCCGGTATTGCAGTACCTCCGGGAACGGCCCACTCCCTTCGGGGAGTTTAATAAATTCAGAAAAAAAATACTAAAAAAAATTGCCCGGTCTGCCCGTGTTGCTGTTTGAGGCAGAATGACTGACAATTTCATTTCATGTAGGTGTGTAAAATTCTACGTTTTTTTTAAATGCGTCTTACACCACAGAGAATCCTGACACCGCGCACCTGCCAACCAGCATTAATGTAGCAAGAAATAAACCAGGCTCTTTTTGTTTCTTGCAGCAGATTGAGAAAATTCCACGCGCTGCAGTATGACTGAGTCACCACCGGTATAGTTCCTCAAATCACCACATGGCGGCAGGGTACACCAGCAAAGGACCAGCGGGTAGGTCTCTCGGGCCAAGGCCCCATTTCACAAGGAGTTGGAGGCAAAGTCTGCGTCCAGCTCCTGTTCAGGCATTTCAAACGGGGCTTGGTACAGCCAACGGCTTCGGGGCGAACCGGTAGTTGGGGCTGCCAGAGCGCGATCAGTGTGACACGGGTACCAGAACACCTTTCTGGTCTCAAAAGGCAGTCACAGTGGTTGCGCTCCGGGCCCCGGCCCGGCATCGCTTCTCGGCCTTTTGGCTAAGATCAAAGTGTAGTATCTGTTCTTCTGTGGTTTTCCTCTCGCTACCCAGGTTTCTGGGCTCATTTATGAGTCCGGCACTGGACTGAGGAAAAAGCAGTTTTTCAGACATTTTTTGGTCTTTTTTGCCTTTTGGTAGAGTTTTGTAGGTTGTTTTCCTGTTTCATTTTACTTATTTTTGTTTCTCTTTTTTGAGGTGATGTCCATCTCTCTGACCCCAGGCCAGGGGTCACCTGGCGGAGGAACCCCTGGAGGAACCCCTGGAGGAACCCCTGGAGGAACCTCAGGAGGATCCCTCGTTGGACTCTCCAAACCTACTTCGGTGAAATCAACTTTTTCATCTGTTTCTACTCCAGTTTTAGATGGCTACACCACTGTCATACGACAGAAGGGGAAGCAGTCTACCCAGCAGTCTTCGGGGAAACCTGCTGTCAAGCATGTTGTTGTTGATAACGTTACCATGAAACCTGTTTCAGTTCCTGCCATACTTCGCACTGTTGAGATTTCCTGCACGGGCGGAGTAGTTCCGCAAAGGAAAGACATTGTTTCCCTTTTGTCTTCCTTTGTTTCTTTTAAAAAGGTGCTAGCTATCGTCAGGCAGCCTAACGCGTGGCAGGTCACCTTTTCGGACGAGGATTGCATGGATCTTGTTAACGACAGTTTTAAGTTCGAAGACAAAGAATACTCGGTAAGGAGGGTGGCAGAGAGGAGTAGAGATGGGAACATAAAGTGGTGTTCCCCCTCTGTACTGATCAGAGTCCACTGGCTTCCCTTTTTTGTGGAGGATGAGTATATAGAGGGAGAACTTCGCCCCTTAGGTAAAGTCTTGTCCATTTCCCAAGAAGCAGCCACAGCTGATGGCAAAACAAACGGGGTAAGAAGAGTTAGGATTGATTGTAAGAATGTGGATGTTATTCCGCACACTCTTAAGATCATTTACATGGGGAAAAGATACACGGGCCTAATCACAATGCCGGGCAGACCTCCTCTGTGCCTAAAATGCAAGCAGATAGGCCATGTGAGGGGTCAGTGTACCAATACGCCGGCCAAATTTGGCACGTACGCTGCAGCCATAGGGGCTGGTGTGAGGGAGGCACTCCCAGACATGGAGGTGGAAGAAGAGGAGGAAGGTGCGACTGCACCTGTTAGGGAAAGGAAAGAGATTGCCCCTTCCACTAGGTCTATAGCACCGGTCAGAGAGCGGGAAGGGGTTGCCCCTTCTACTGAATCTATTGATAATCTTTCTGATTCTTCACAGGTTGAGGCAGAGGACACTTTTGCTCGCCCGCAAGAGCCGACTTCCCCGAAGTCAAAGAAACAGCTAAAGAGGGAGAGGAAGCAGGCGAAGGAGAGTGCAACAAGCGCCCCTTCGTCGGATTCCGAAAACTCCTCAGAAGAAAAAGGGTTTCGTCATGTTTCAGCGGCAGTGATGCCCTCAAACAGAGCCAGGTCACGCAGTCCAGTGACAAAGCTGGCCAAAAAGTCCAGTCAGGAGACTTCTCCTGTATAATTTCGCTGTTTCTTTCCTTTTTAGCTTTCCATAATGGATCTTTTTTCTTGTTTATTAACATATTTTCTCCTTTGCAGTATGGCTTTAAATATTGCTACTTTGAACTGTAATGGTTTACTGTCAAGGGAGAAACAACGCCTTCTTTTTGAATCTTGTAGATTAAAACATTTCGATATTTTACTTTTACAAGAGACTCATATTACCACTAAGACAGAAGTTGCTTCTTTAGAAAGCCTTTTCAATGCAAAGGGGTTCTTTTCTTTTGGAGGTAATAAGAGCTGTGGTGTTGGCATTCTTTTCAATAATAATTTAGAATGTACTTTTTTGTCCCAACGTTTTGATAATGAGGGCAGAATTTCTTCAGTCGATGTTAAAATTAAAGATAAGAGTTATCGTTTCTTGTCCATTTATGCTCCGACTGTACCGACGGAGAGGATCCATTTTTTGGAAAGCTTAAAGGACTTTCTAACCGGAAGGAAGGACGTCATACTTGGTGGAGATTTTAATTTTGTAGAAGATATTGCTTTAGATAAAGCTGGGGGCAACCCATCTAGGGGTTCCTCTGGTAGATTTCTAATTAATGAGATTTGTACAGATTTTTGTTTAATAGACCCTCATAGAAGTTTACATCCTCTAAAGCAATTTTTCACTTATTTCTCTCCTCATGAGAAAGTGTTTACTAGGATTGATCGATTTTACATTAGTAAAGATTTAATGACTCATGTTTCTAATGCTGTTATTGAGCCATGCTCTTTTTCTGATCATGCTTTTGCTTGTATCCGTTGTACTTTTTCAGACCTACAAGACAAGAGAGGTCCAGGGTACTGGAAATGTAACGTCTCCACCTTGGATGATCCTTCCTTCCGAGAGGACATGACTATTCTTTGGGAGAGACTGTCCCAAGACGACCTGTGTGATGGTGACTGGTGGGAAAGATGTAAAATAGATTTTAAAAATCTTATAATTTCTCATTCTAAAAGAATTAATAAGTGTAACAGAAAACTTTATAATAGTCTCCAGAGTACTTTAAAATCTCTTTATGAGAAAGAAAAGCTTTACCCCGGAGATTTCATAGAAAATATTAACATTGTTAAAGAAAATCTTAATGAAGTGTTAAATGTCTTTGCTGAAGGTAGTCGTGTTAGATCTAGAATACAGGATCTAGAAGATAATACGCAACCTTCTAGTTTTTATGCCCGTACTGAACGTACTAAGGCTGAAGATAAATACATTTCCACTTTAACTAATAATTCTGGTGATCCGGTTTCAGATCCCAGAAGTATTCAACAGACTGTTTATGATTTTTACTCTAACCTTTTTTGCAGTGAACCTGTCAGCAAAACTCACATTGATAGCTTTTGCAGAAGTCTGCCCACTCTAACCCCAGAGGAAGTAGACATTTGTGAAGGTTTTGTAACATATGATGAATGTTTTGCAGCCATCCAGGGAATGGCCAACAACAAAAGCCCTGGTTTGGACGGTTTACCGAAAGAGTTTTATTCTCGTTTTTTCCCACTTTTTGGTCACCATTTTGTTGAGATGGTTAACTGGTGTTTTCTTTTAGGTGAACTTCCTGAGTCCCAGAGGACCAGCATTATCACTTTGTTATGTAAAAATAAGGAAAATAAGACCAGTTTAAAAGCATGGAGACCTATAAGTCTTCTTAATGTTGATTATAAGATAATTTCTAAATCTCTTTGTAATAGATTAAGACAGGTCTTGGGCAGTCTCATATCCCCCGATCAGACTTGCTCTGTTCCTGGTCGTTCTATCATAGATAATCTTCATCTTTGTAGGAACTTGATTGATTTTGCAGATAGTAAGAACTTATCTTGTGCTTTTCTTTCACTTGACCAGGAAAAGGCTTTCGATCGAGTATCTCACGATTTCATGTTTTCGGTTCTGACAGCTTATGGTTTTGGTCCTTCTTTTGTAAGTTGGATCCAACTTCTATATAGTAACTCTCAATCTAAAGTACTAGTAAATGGTTTTCAGACTGATACCTTTTCTGTTACGAGATCAGTCCGTCAAGGTTGTTCTCTTTCTCCTTTACTTTTCATTCTTTGTCTTGAACCTCTGGCAATAGCCTTGAGGAGAGACGTTGATTTGCCAGGTATGCCATGTCCCGGCACCAAAGAAGTTGTAAAGGTAATACAGTATGCCGATGATACTACTTGTGTCATCACCACCGAAGAGTCTGTTAAAAGAATTTTAAACACTTTTCAACTTTTTTCTAGAGCCTCTGGCAGTAAGTTAAACAAAGCCAAATGTAAAGGTTTATTTTTTGGAAAATGGAAGTATCGTGATGATTGTGTAATCCATGAAGTTTCTTTTTCTAGCAAACCTTTAAAGCTGCTGGGAGTATTCCTAGCTTCATTGACGGAACCGGAAGTGAGATCCCCTAAGAAGGACTTAGTCCTTCATAGGCACAAGGACAACTGGTCAATCATATTCAATAAGTTTTCTAATAGTATAGATTTTTGGAAATATAAGAATCTTACTATTTTTGGAAGAGCTAAAGTTAATACTGTCATGTGTTTGAGCAAATTGTGGTATGTTGGGCAAGTTCTTAATCTTCCCGAACCATTCCTCAAACAATTTAATTCTAAAGCCTACAGCTTTGTTTGGGGCGGAGGTCCAGAATATGTTCAAAGAGCCACGATGATAGGGCCATGTGATAAGGGCGGTGCCCAAGTCGTAGACATTGGCCTTAAACTATCGGCTTTTCGAGTTGTTCATATTTCTAAACTTTTATCTCCAGATTTTCACCACAAGTGGAAACACTTTGCTCTCTATTGGTGTAAATATTCTCTGAGAAAGTATACGGGAAACAGGGCAGTTATGCCTTCCCCTTATGTTCCTCTGTTTTATAGGCACTGCATAGACAGTTTTAATGCTTTTGTCTCCTTTTCAGAAGAAACTGGCTCCCAAGCCGGTTCCCAAGCTATTCCACAAGTATTTCAAGACTTTCCCTGTAGGATCTTTCCTACTAAGAGAGTGTATGATTTGTTTGTACAGAAGCATTTTCGACCACCTGCCATTCACTCTAAACATCCTACCAGAGACTTTACAGTCACCTGGAAAGGGGTGGATAACTCCTTTTTATGTCCACAGGTGAAGTCTATGGCCTTTCGTTCCGCGCACCATGTGCTGCCGACCAATATGATGTGGTACCTACGCTACGGAGGCCGCAGCAGGAAGCAATGTTACTTGGCTGGTTGCTCCGGAACAGAGGACCAAAATCACCTGTTTCTTTTTTGTCCTGTTACAAGACCTTTATGGGACATTGTTAATAACGTTTTGTCTAAAGTTGTTGGCAAGCCGATCTTTTTAGATATTAATGCCATCATCTTTTCTGATGTCAGTTCTTTTACTACATGTAAAGATAAAGTTTCAATATGTCTGTATCTTATTAACGTAGTCAAACAAAGTATTTGGGTTAAAAGATGTAAAGCTTACAAAGAAGACAGTGTAGTTACTACTAGGTCCATTTGGACGGAAATTGACCACACTGTTTCAATCCATTTCAAAACTGATAAAAAACGTTTTCCTCCTTTAAAATTTTCGAAATTATGGAGGTGGTTCGATATTTTTGACAGTTGTCCTGTGTCTTTTTAGTCATGTCCTTTTTCGACTGCTTTTTTCTCTTGTCCAAGGGGCAGTTCGCATGGCTGAGCCAACGGCTGCTCCGGACAGAGAGTATGGTAGACTGTTTTTCCCCTTTTTTTTCGCCTCATGTTTCTTGTTTTCAGCTTTTTGTAAGTGGTGTTCTGCAGCAACGGGCATACTCGCTGCGGACGGGCCCTGGAAACAGGGTGGTCCGCACTCCTGACTTTTTAGGGAGAGAGGTGGACACTGCAGAACCCGCGCCCTGACGTCGTTGTTTCTGACACCGTGGAGCAGAAGGGCCGGGATCAGTCCACTTAGTGGATCCCCGGAACCCTTGGATCGCCGATGTCTGGGGCCCACCAGGGCGAAGATTTTCGATGTTGGAGTTTTGGGATTTTGTTTAATCGGGGTATAGTAGTTGTGGCAGGAAACCTACCTAGTAGGGACCTGAACCCAAAAGATGTTGTAAATAAAGTTTTTCCCTTTTTTCCCCCCCTTTTCCCTATTTGATTTGTACCTTTTTCTATAGCTTACGCTATAGTTTTTTGGACAAATCAGAACTGAGTTTTAGCCGGTCGTGGTTTTTCTCATGTTCTTCCCTTTCCTATGGTGCTATAATATAAAGCACTTTAGCTTTATATTTTTTTAGGAAAAAAAAAAAAAAAAAAGTATCTGTTCTTATCAGCTTAATATCTGATATGTGGTGCATGCACCACTACGATATTAAACTGATTTTTGGAACTGGGTGGTGGCTCAGGGGTTTACTCCTCCACTACCACGGGTTGGCCCGGTATTGCAGTACCTCCGGGAACGGCCCACTCCCTTCGGGGAGTTTAATAAATTCAGAAAAAAAATACTAAAAAAAATTGCCCGGTCTGCCCGTGTTGCTGTTTGAGGCAGAATGACTGACAATTTCATTTCATGTAGGTGTGTAAAATTCTACGTTTTTTTTAAATGCGTCTTACACCACAGAGAATCCTGACACCGCGCACCTGCCAACCAGCATTAATGTAGCAAGAAATAAACCAGGCTCTTTTTGTTTCTTGCAGCAGATTGAGAAAATTCCACGCGCTGCAGTATGACTGAGTCACCACCGGTATAGTTCCTCAAATCACCACATGGCGGCAGGGTACACCAGCAAAGGACCAGCGGGTAGGTCTCTCGGGCCAAGGCCCCATTTCACAAGGAGTTGGAGGCAAAGTCTGCGTCCAGCTCCTGTTCAGGCATTTCAAACGGGGCTTGGTACAGCCAACGGCTTCGGGGCGAACCGGTAGTTGGGGCTGCCAGAGCGCGATCAGTGTGACACGGGTACCAGAACACCTTTCTGGTCTCAAAAGGCAGTCACAGTGGTTGCGCTCCGGGCCCCGGCCCGGCATCGCTTCTCGGCCTTTTGGCTAAGATCAAAGTGTAGTATCTGTTCGACTGGAGTTTTCTCTTGCTTCCCAGGTTTCTTGGCTCATATATCATATGGTATTTTGAGTCCGGCACTGGACTGAGAAAGATTCAGTTTTACACTTTTTGGTTTTTCCAATTTCTTATATTTGTTACTTTTTGTTCCTTTCTCTCTTTGCAGGGATGTGCTCCTTGCAACCGGGGCAAGGGTTGCCCGGAGGGACCCTGGACCCTGGAGGAGGGACGCCGAATCTATCGGGACTTCTTCCAACACGCCCCTTATCGACCGATGAGGATTTTGAGACCGTGACGACGAAGAAGAAGAAGAAGCATGCTTCCTCTTCCGCATCGTCGTCCACTTCTAAGGTTACTACCGTGGGTCAACAAACCCAGTCAGGTAGTAGTAAGGTTACGGTAAATCCCGTCAAGCAGAGTGATCCTCTTGTCTGTCGTACTATTGAATTTTCCAATGGAGAATCCAAGTTTAACCGCAGTGATATTATCACTGCAGTTTCCTCTGTTGTTTCTTTATCTAAGGTTGTCGCGCTGGTTCGCCAGCCGACATCCTGGCAAGTTACTTTTTCTGACCTAGAGTCAGCTTCTCTTTTTCAAGATGCGGTATCCGTAGGCGACAAGGTTTTGCAGGTGAAAAGACTCGCGGAGAGGGGGAGGGACGGACAAGTCAGGTGGTCCTCCCCTAATACCTTTTTAAGGTTACATTGGTTGCCTTTTTTTGTAGGTACAGAGGAGATAAAGAAGGCGTTTGCTGAATATGGCAAGGTTGTTCATTTAGAGAATGAGAGTTCTACTGCTGACGGGATACCGAATGGCGTGAGGAAGATTCGACTAGAGACCACTTCCCCTGACAAGATCCCTAACATACTCCCCGTTTCTTTTATGAACAGGAGATATACAGGCCTTATTACTATTCCTGGTCGTCCCCCACTGTGTTTAAAATGTAGACAGGTGGGCCATGTTAGGGGGGAGTGCACGGCAGCACCCGCCCGGAAAGGTACTTACGCGGCAGCTATTTCAAAGGAGGTGTTCCCGGCCCCTGACCAGGAAGAGGAGAGTGAGGCCCCTGCCCCCTCCTCTGAAAGGTCTGGTAAGCCGGTACAACCCCCGAAGGCTCCTGTGCCTGTGCCGGAAGGGCAAGGAGAAGTGCAGGCGAATGCCTCTGCTCCTTCCCCGTCCCGGCCTTCAAGTGCTGCAGTCTCTACTGCCCCTGCCCCTACCCCCTCCTTGAAACCTTTGACCCCCCTTTTTCAGGATACAGATTCCTCGTTTGTAGCTCCTCTTTCTCAGTCCAGGAGACAAAGGAAGAAGGAGAGGAAGGAAAAGAAGTCTGAGTCAGACTCAGAAAGTTCAGCAAACGAGGGAGCTTATTCTCATGTATCATCTCCTGTAATGCCTACGGCGCGAGATAAGTCTCGTGCTCGTAGCCCTATGTCAGGTGTGGCCGAGGCCAAAAAAGCTCGGACTGCCCAAGGGGTGGTCGAATAAGTTTCTTTATTTCTGTCTCTCTTTTCCAGTCATGGATCTTTTTCATTTGATGATAACCATCCTCTTCCTTTTTAACATGGCTTTGCATATTTGCTCCCTAAATTGTAACGGCCTGTTAGCAAAGGATAAACAACGTTTGCTTTTTCAATCTATTCAAATTAAAAAGTTTGATATTATTTTGTTACAAGAAACTCATTTTTCTAATATACAACAAGTCAAAGATTTAGAATCATCTTATAACGTTAAAGCTTATTTTAGCTTTGGTGAAAATAAAAGTTGTGGAGTAGGTATACTTTTTAATAATGACCTTGATCTTACAGTTTATTCTTTCAGACGTGATGACTTTGGAAGAGTCATTTCTGTTGATGTAAGAATTGATCAAAAAGATTATAGATTTATTTCAGTATATGCTCCTAATAATCCTACTCTTCGTCTTAGATTTTTAGAGGATTTAGAAGTTTTCCTTTCTGGAAGGAGAGACATAATTTTAGGTGGAGACTTTAATTTCGTAGAAGATACGGTTCTAGACAAAGCCGGTGGCAACCCAGCGAGAGGTGCCACTGGCAAAAATGTCATACAAAACCTGTCTTCTAATTTTAGTCTAGTGGATGCACACAGACAGCTTCATCCTGTTAAACAGTTTTATTCTTACTTTTCTCCTCACGAGAAAGTTTTTACAAGGATTGACAGGTTTTACATGAGTAAGAATTTAATCCCTCATGTCACAAAAGCCAATATTGATCCTTGTTCTTTTTCTGATCATTCTTTTGTAACATTACATTGTTCTTTTTCTACTTTACAGAATGAAAGAGGTCCAGGCTACTGGAAATGTAATGTATCAACACTAGACGATCCACTTTTTCGAGAAGACATGGTAACTTTATGGGAAGAACTTTTGTCAATAGATGATTTATATGATGGTGACTGGTGGGAGACTTGTAAAATAAAGTTTAAGAATTTAATCATCTCTCATTCAAAAAGAATTTCTCAAGCTAAAAAGAAACTTCTATTTAGTCTTGAAAAAAGCTTAAAATCTTTATATGAAAGAGAAAAACAATTTCCTGGTGATTTTGTTCAAAATATAACTGTTATCAAACAAAATATAAACGATCTTCTCCAGTCATCTGCAGAAGGTGCTCGCATTCGGGCAAAAGTTCAATTCTATGAAGAAAACGAACAGCCTTCTAATTTTTACACTAGAAAAGAGAGAAGAAGAGCTGAAGACAAAATCATTTCTTCTCTTAATAATAGTGAGCATGGTATTGTCACGGATTTAAATAGTATTAAAGCTACTTGCTTTGACTTTTATTCCAATCTTTTTAAAAGCGAAAACATTGATTTTGCTCAAGTTGATAATTTTTGTAGAGACCTACCAACTTTAACAGGTGAGAATACACAACTTTGTGAGGGTTTCCTCACTTACGACGAATGTCTTTCTGCTGTTAAAAATATGAAAAATAATAAAAGTCCTGGCATAGATGGTCTCCCTAAAGAATTTTATCAAAGGTTCTTCCCTTTATTTGGTCACCGTTTCGTTGAAATGGTCAACTGGTGTTTTTTGTTGGGAGAACTCCCAGAGTCTCAACGCATAAGTATTATAACTTTACTTTGTAAAAATAAAGAAGATAAAGTTAATTTGAAATCTTGGCGTCCCATAAGTTTACTTAATGTGGACTACAAGATTATTTCCAAATCTTTATGTAACAGACTAAGACAGGTATTACATACTATTATTTCACCAGACCAAACATGCTCGATTCCTGGTCGATCCATTGTAGACAATATTCATTTGTTGAGAAATGTTATTGATTATGCAGACAGTAATCATATGCCTGCTGCCTTTCTATCCTTGGACCAGGAAAAGGCTTTCGATAGAGTTTCGCATGATTACATGTTTTCGGTTCTAGCAGCTTTTGGCTTTGGTCCATCTTTCAGGAGTTGGATTAAACTTTTATACACCAATGCTAATGCCAAAGTTTTAGTAAATGGTTTTCAGACAGACAGTTTTCCCATCACCAGATCTGTCCGCCAAGGCTGCTCTTTGTCTCCTTTGCTTTTCGTTTTATGTATAGAACCACTTGCTGTAGCACTGAGGAATGACACTGGTATCTCCGGGGTGCCGTGCCCTGGTTCTACTGAGGAGGTCAAGGTGGTACAGTATGCTGACGACACCACCTGCGTCATTACCACTGAGACTTCCGTCAGACATATTTTGAAGATTGTTGATCTTTTTTCTCTTGCTTCAGGTAGTAAGCTGAACAAAGGGAAATGCAAAGGTTTGTTTTTTGGAAGCTGGAAATACCGTTCAGACAATACTATTTATGGTTTGTCTTTTTCTAGTAAACCTTTGAAACTCTTAGGGATTTTCCTAGCTTCTCTGACAGAACCGGAAATATGTTCTCATAAAAAGGACATAGTCCTTCATAGACACAGGGACAACTGGGGTCGTATTTTTGATAAATTTCGAAAGGCCACAGATGACTGGTCATCAAAGTCTTTAACCATTTTTGGGAAAGCTAAGGTTTTGAATGTGATGTCTTTGAGCAAGTTGTGGTATGTGGGTCAAGTTTTAAACTTACCAGATCCCTTTCTTAAGGACTTTAATTCTAAAGCTTTTTCTTTTATATGGAGCGGTGGCCCGGAATATATCCAAAGAACCACAATGATTGGCCCTTATGACAAAGGAGGAGTTCATGTCACAGATATAGCTCTTAAATTGTCAGCTTTTCGTGTGGTCCATATTCTTAAACTGTTGTCTTTAGACTTTAACCATAAGTGGAAATCTTTTGCTATTCATTGGTTGAAATACCCTTTGCGACAGTTTTTGGGGAACAAGGCAGTAATGCCAGCCGTCTATACCCCTATATATTATAAATGCTGCATGGACAGTTTTAATTTTCTACTTTCTTGTACTTCAGATTTCCCCAACGAAGTGCTTCCTACTAAGAAGGTATACGACCTTTTGGTTGAGAAGACCTTTTCACCACCCGCCATAGAGGCAAAACATCCGACAAGAGATTTTGCAGTTACGTGGAGTGGTGTGAACGACCGGTTCCTCTGCCCGGAGCTGAGGTCCATGGCCTTCAGATCGGCACACCATGTCTTACCCACGAATATGCTATGGTTTCTTCGTTATCAAGGCCGGAGCAGAAAACAATGTTATTTTGTGAACTGTTCTGGTCTAGAAGACATTTATCACTTATTACTGTTTTGCCCGGTAGTTTCTCCCATATGGGATTTCATTAACAAAGTTTTATCTAAAGTTATTGGAAAACCAATCTTTGTAGACATCGACTCTGTCATTTTTTCTAACATCCACTTCACTAAAGATAAGAATGAGATTTTTATGAGTCTTTTTCTGATAAATGTAGTGAAGAGGTGTATTTGGGTTTATAAATGTAAAGCCACTAAAGAAAATTGTATAGTCGATACCAGGTTAATCTTTTTAGAGGTAGACCGTTTTGTATCTTTTCGGAAAAAAGTCGATCAAAAAAGGTTTGATACCTCAAAGTTTAATAAACTATGGGGGTGGTTTGATATTTTCAACAGTTGCCCTGTGTCTTTTTAACATGTCTTCTCGAGTCTCCACCTAGTGGGGCAGGGGCTTGTCCCTTTAGTTATTTTCGGGGAATCCTTGTGTTTCTTACTTTCAGCTTTTTGTAAGCGGTGTTCTGCAGCAACGGGCATACTCGCTGCGGACGGGCCCTGGCAACGGGGTGGTCCGCACTCCTGACTTTTTAGGGAGAGAGGTGGACACTGCAGAACCCGCGCCCTGACGTCGTTGTGTCTGACACCGTGGAGCAGAAGGGCCGGGATCAGTCCACTTAGTGGATCCCCGGAACCCTTGGATCGCCGATGTCTGGGGCCCACCAGGGCGAAGATTTTCGATGTTGGAGTTTTGGGATTTTGTTTAATCGGGGTATAGTAGTTGTGGCAGGAAACCTACCTAGTAGGGACCTGAACCCAAAAGATGTTGTAAATAAAGTTTTCCCTTTTTTCCCCTTTTCCCTATTTGATTTGTGCCTTTTTCTATAGCTTACGCTATAGTTTTTTTGGACAAATCAGAACTGAGTTTTAGCCGGTCGTGGTTTTTCTCATGTTCTTCCCTTTCCTATGGTGCTAATAATATAAAGCACTTTAGCTTTATGTTTTTTTTTTAGGAAAAAAAAAAAAAAAAAAAAAAGTATCTGTTCTTATCAGCTTAATATCTGATATGTGGTGCATGCACCACAACGATATTAAACTGATTTTTGGAACTGGGTGGTGGCTCAGGGGTTTACTCCTCCACTACCACGGGTTGGCCCGGTATTGCAGTACCTCCGGGAACGGCCCACTCCCTTCGGGGAGTTTAATAAATTCAGAAAAAAAATACTAAAAAAAATTGCCCGGTCTGCCCGTGTTGCTGTTTGAGGCAGAATGACTGACAATTTCATTTCATGTAGGTGTGTAAAATTCTACGTTTTTTTTAAATGCGTCTTACACCACAGAGAATCCTGACACCGCGCACCTGCCAACCAGCATTAATGTAGCAAGAAATAAACCAGGCTCTTTTTGTTTCTTGCAGCAGATTGAGAAAATTCCACGCGCTGCAGTATGACTGAGTCACCACCGGTATAGTTCCTCAAATCACCACATGGCGGCAGGGTACACCAGCAAAGGACCAGCGGGTAGGTCTCTCGGGCCAAGGCCCCATTTCACAAGGAGTTGGAGGCAAAGTCTGCGTCCAGCTCCTGTTCAGGCATTTCAAACGGGGCTTGGTACAGCCAACGGCTTCGGGGCGAACCGGTAGTTGGGGCTGCCAGAGCGCGATCAGTGTGACACGGGTACCAGAACACCTTTCTGGTCTCAAAAGGCAGTCACAGTGGTTGCGCTCCGGGCCCCGGCCCGGCATCGCTTCTCGGCCTTTTGGCTAAGATCAAAGTGTAGTATCTGTTCTTCTGTGGTTTTCCTCTCGCTACCCAGGTTTCTGGGCTCATTTATGAGTCCGGCACTGGACTGAGGAAAAAGCAGTTTTTCAGACATTTTTTGGTCTTTTTTGCCTTTTGGTAGAGTTTTGTAGGTTGTTTTCCTGTTTCATTTTACTTATTTTTGTTTCTCTTTTTTGAGGTGATGTCCATCTCTCTGACCCCAGGCCAGGGGTCACCTGGCGGAGGAACCCCTGGAGGAACCCCTGGAGGAACCCCTGGAGGAACCTCAGGAGGATCCCTCGTTGGACTCTCCAAACCTACTTCGGTGAAATCAACTTTTTCATCTGTTTCTACTCCAGTTTTAGATGGCTACACCACTGTCATACGACAGAAGGGGAAGCAGTCTACCCAGCAGTCTTCGGGGAAACCTGCTGTCAAGCATGTTGTTGTTGATAACGTTACCATGAAACCTGTTTCAGTTCCTGCCATACTTCGCACTGTTGAGATTTCCTGCACGGGCGGAGTAGTTCCGCAAAGGAAAGACATTGTTTCCCTTTTGTCTTCCTTTGTTTCTTTTAAAAAGGTGCTAGCTATCGTCAGGCAGCCTAACGCGTGGCAGGTCACCTTTTCGGACGAGGATTGCATGGATCTTGTTAACGACAGTTTTAAGTTCGAAGACAAAGAATACTCGGTAAGGAGGGTGGCAGAGAGGAGTAGAGATGGGAACATAAAGTGGTGTTCCCCCTCTGTACTGATCAGAGTCCACTGGCTTCCCTTTTTTGTGGAGGATGAGTATATAGAGGGAGAACTTCGCCCCTTAGGTAAAGTCTTGTCCATTTCCCAAGAAGCAGCCACAGCTGATGGCAAAACAAACGGGGTAAGAAGAGTTAGGATTGATTGTAAGAATGTGGATGTTATTCCGCACACTCTTAAGATCATTTACATGGGGAAAAGATACACGGGCCTAATCACAATGCCGGGCAGACCTCCTCTGTGCCTAAAATGCAAGCAGATAGGCCATGTGAGGGGTCAGTGTACCAATACGCCGGCCAAATTTGGCACGTACGCTGCAGCCATAGGGGCTGGTGTGAGGGAGGCACTCCCAGACATGGAGGTGGAAGAAGAGGAGGAAGGTGCGACTGCACCTGTTAGGGAAAGGAAAGAGATTGCCCCTTCCACTAGGTCTATAGCACCGGTCAGAGAGCGGGAAGGGGTTGCCCCTTCTACTGAATCTATTGATAATCTTTCTGATTCTTCACAGGTTGAGGCAGAGGACACTTTTGCTCGCCCGCAAGAGCCGACTTCCCCGAAGTCAAAGAAACAGCTAAAGAGGGAGAGGAAGCAGGCGAAGGAGAGTGCAACAAGCGCCCCTTCGTCGGATTCCGAAAACTCCTCAGAAGAAAAAGGGTTTCGTCATGTTTCAGCGGCAGTGATGCCCTCAAACAGAGCCAGGTCACGCAGTCCAGTGACAAAGCTGGCCAAAAAGTCCAGTCAGGAGACTTCTCCTGTATAATTTCGCTGTTTCTTTCCTTTTTAGCTTTCCATAATGGATCTTTTTTCTTGTTTATTAACATATTTTCTCCTTTGCAGTATGGCTTTAAATATTGCTACTTTGAACTGTAATGGTTTACTGTCAAGGGAGAAACAACGCCTTCTTTTTGAATCTTGTAGATTAAAACATTTCGATATTTTACTTTTACAAGAGACTCATATTACCACTAAGACAGAAGTTGCTTCTTTAGAAAGCCTTTTCAATGCAAAGGGGTTCTTTTCTTTTGGAGGTAATAAGAGCTGTGGTGTTGGCATTCTTTTCAATAATAATTTAGAATGTACTTTTTTGTCCCAACGTTTTGATAATGAGGGCAGAATTTCTTCAGTCGATGTTAAAATTAAAGATAAGAGTTATCGTTTCTTGTCCATTTATGCTCCGACTGTACCGACGGAGAGGATCCATTTTTTGGAAAGCTTAAAGGACTTTCTAACCGGAAGGAAGGACGTCATACTTGGTGGAGATTTTAATTTTGTAGAAGATATTGCTTTAGATAAAGCTGGGGGCAACCCATCTAGGGGTTCCTCTGGTAGATTTCTAATTAATGAGATTTGTACAGATTTTTGTTTAATAGACCCTCATAGAAGTTTACATCCTCTAAAGCAATTTTTCACTTATTTCTCTCCTCATGAGAAAGTGTTTACTAGGATTGATCGATTTTACATTAGTAAAGATTTAATGACTCATGTTTCTAATGCTGTTATTGAGCCATGCTCTTTTTCTGATCATGCTTTTGCTTGTATCCGTTGTACTTTTTCAGACCTACAAGACAAGAGAGGTCCAGGGTACTGGAAATGTAACGTCTCCACCTTGGATGATCCTTCCTTCCGAGAGGACATGACTATTCTTTGGGAGAGACTGTCCCAAGACGACCTGTGTGATGGTGACTGGTGGGAAAGATGTAAAATAGATTTTAAAAATCTTATAATTTCTCATTCTAAAAGAATTAATAAGTGTAACAGAAAACTTTATAATAGTCTCCAGAGTACTTTAAAATCTCTTTATGAGAAAGAAAAGCTTTACCCCGGAGATTTCATAGAAAATATTAACATTGTTAAAGAAAATCTTAATGAAGTGTTAAATGTCTTTGCTGAAGGTAGTCGTGTTAGATCTAGAATACAGGATCTAGAAGATAATACGCAACCTTCTAGTTTTTATGCCCGTACTGAACGTACTAAGGCTGAAGATAAATACATTTCCACTTTAACTAATAATTCTGGTGATCCGGTTTCAGATCCCAGAAGTATTCAACAGACTGTTTATGATTTTTACTCTAACCTTTTTTGCAGTGAACCTGTCAGCAAAACTCACATTGATAGCTTTTGCAGAAGTCTGCCCACTCTAACCCCAGAGGAAGTAGACATTTGTGAAGGTTTTGTAACATATGATGAATGTTTTGCAGCCATCCAGGGAATGGCCAACAACAAAAGCCCTGGTTTGGACGGTTTACCGAAAGAGTTTTATTCTCGTTTTTTCCCACTTTTTGGTCACCATTTTGTTGAGATGGTTAACTGGTGTTTTCTTTTAGGTGAACTTCCTGAGTCCCAGAGGACCAGCATTATCACTTTGTTATGTAAAAATAAGGAAAATAAGACCAGTTTAAAAGCATGGAGACCTATAAGTCTTCTTAATGTTGATTATAAGATAATTTCTAAATCTCTTTGTAATAGATTAAGACAGGTCTTGGGCAGTCTCATATCCCCCGATCAGACTTGCTCTGTTCCTGGTCGTTCTATCATAGATAATCTTCATCTTTGTAGGAACTTGATTGATTTTGCAGATAGTAAGAACTTATCTTGTGCTTTTCTTTCACTTGACCAGGAAAAGGCTTTCGATCGAGTATCTCACGATTTCATGTTTTCGGTTCTGACAGCTTATGGTTTTGGTCCTTCTTTTGTAAGTTGGATCCAACTTCTATATAGTAACTCTCAATCTAAAGTACTAGTAAATGGTTTTCAGACTGATACCTTTTCTGTTACGAGATCAGTCCGTCAAGGTTGTTCTCTTTCTCCTTTACTTTTCATTCTTTGTCTTGAACCTCTGGCAATAGCCTTGAGGAGAGACGTTGATTTGCCAGGTATGCCATGTCCCGGCACCAAAGAAGTTGTAAAGGTAATACAGTATGCCGATGATACTACTTGTGTCATCACCACCGAAGAGTCTGTTAAAAGAATTTTAAACACTTTTCAACTTTTTTCTAGAGCCTCTGGCAGTAAGTTAAACAAAGCCAAATGTAAAGGTTTATTTTTTGGAAAATGGAAGTATCGTGATGATTGTGTAATCCATGAAGTTTCTTTTTCTAGCAAACCTTTAAAGCTGCTGGGAGTATTCCTAGCTTCATTGACGGAACCGGAAGTGAGATCCCCTAAGAAGGACTTAGTCCTTCATAGGCACAAGGACAACTGGTCAATCATATTCAATAAGTTTTCTAATAGTATAGATTTTTGGAAATATAAGAATCTTACTATTTTTGGAAGAGCTAAAGTTAATACTGTCATGTGTTTGAGCAAATTGTGGTATGTTGGGCAAGTTCTTAATCTTCCCGAACCATTCCTCAAACAATTTAATTCTAAAGCCTACAGCTTTGTTTGGGGCGGAGGTCCAGAATATGTTCAAAGAGCCACGATGATAGGGCCATGTGATAAGGGCGGTGCCCAAGTCGTAGACATTGGCCTTAAACTATCGGCTTTTCGAGTTGTTCATATTTCTAAACTTTTATCTCCAGATTTTCACCACAAGTGGAAACACTTTGCTCTCTATTGGTGTAAATATTCTCTGAGAAAGTATACGGGAAACAGGGCAGTTATGCCTTCCCCTTATGTTCCTCTGTTTTATAGGCACTGCATAGACAGTTTTAATGCTTTTGTCTCCTTTTCAGAAGAAACTGGCTCCCAAGCCGGTTCCCAAGCTATTCCACAAGTATTTCAAGACTTTCCCTGTAGGATCTTTCCTACTAAGAGAGTGTATGATTTGTTTGTACAGAAGCATTTTCGACCACCTGCCATTCACTCTAAACATCCTACCAGAGACTTTACAGTCACCTGGAAAGGGGTGGATAACTCCTTTTTATGTCCACAGGTGAAGTCTATGGCCTTTCGTTCCGCGCACCATGTGCTGCCGACCAATATGATGTGGTACCTACGCTACGGAGGCCGCAGCAGGAAGCAATGTTACTTGGCTGGTTGCTCCGGAACAGAGGACCAAAATCACCTGTTTCTTTTTTGTCCTGTTACAAGACCTTTATGGGACATTGTTAATAACGTTTTGTCTAAAGTTGTTGGCAAGCCGATCTTTTTAGATATTAATGCCATCATCTTTTCTGATGTCAGTTCTTTTACTACATGTAAAGATAAAGTTTCAATATGTCTGTATCTTATTAACGTAGTCAAACAAAGTATTTGGGTTAAAAGATGTAAAGCTTACAAAGAAGACAGTGTAGTTACTACTAGGTCCATTTGGACGGAAATTGACCACACTGTTTCAATCCATTTCAAAACTGATAAAAAACGTTTTCCTCCTTTAAAATTTTCGAAATTATGGAGGTGGTTCGATATTTTTGACAGTTGTCCTGTGTCTTTTTAGTCATGTCCTTTTTCGACTGCTTTTTTCTCTTGTCCAAGGGGCAGTTCGCATGGCTGAGCCAACGGCTGCTCCGGACAGAGAGTATGGTAGACTGTTTTTCCCCTTTTTTTTCGCCTCATGTTTCTTGTTTTCAGCTTTTTGTAAGTGGTGTTCTGCAGCAACGGGCATACTCGCTGCGGACGGGCCCTGGAAACAGGGTGGTCCGCACTCCTGACTTTTTAGGGAGAGAGGTGGACACTGCAGAACCCGCGCCCTGACGTCGTTGTTTCTGACACCGTGGAGCAGAAGGGCCGGGATCAGTCCACTTAGTGGATCCCCGGAACCCTTGGATCGCCGATGTCTGGGGCCCACCAGGGCGAAGATTTTCGATGTTGGAGTTTTGGGATTTTGTTTAATCGGGGTATAGTAGTTGTGGCAGGAAACCTACCTAGTAGGGACCTGAACCCAAAAGATGTTGTAAATAAAGTTTTTCCCTTTTTTCCCCCCCTTTTCCCTATTTGATTTGTACCTTTTTCTATAGCTTACGCTATAGTTTTTTGGACAAATCAGAACTGAGTTTTAGCCGGTCGTGGTTTTTCTCATGTTCTTCCCTTTCCTATGGTGCTATAATATAAAGCACTTTAGCTTTATATTTTTTTAGGAAAAAAAAAAAAAAAAAAGTATCTGTTCTTATCAGCTTAATATCTGATATGTGGTGCATGCACCACTACGATATTAAACTGATTTTTGGAACTGGGTGGTGGCTCAGGGGTTTACTCCTCCACTACCACGGGTTGGCCCGGTATTGCAGTACCTCCGGGAACGGCCCACTCCCTTCGGGGAGTTTAATAAATTCAGAAAAAAAATACTAAAAAAAATTGCCCGGTCTGCCCGTGTTGCTGTTTGAGGCAGAATGACTGACAATTTCATTTCATGTAGGTGTGTAAAATTCTACGTTTTTTTTAAATGCGTCTTACACCACAGAGAATCCTGACACCGCGCACCTGCCAACCAGCATTAATGTAGCAAGAAATAAACCAGGCTCTTTTTGTTTCTTGCAGCAGAT